>JAAIXJ010000851.1:0-47633 GCA_013403705.1 Heliconius hermathena | reverse complement strand
TTTACTTAAATTTATATTTCCATTTCTTCGCTCTGGTGTCGAGGTTAAGCGCGGCGTTGAGTTCTGCCACTCAACACGCAATGCCTCCAGAATTCGGCAGAAAGTGGGGAACGGAGTGCCTTAACACTAGGTTCCCTCTGCCTACCCTGCTGTGTGCGGGATACAGCGTGAAGCTAATTAATTTTTTTTTTCTTACCCAAGTCAATAATTTAACATTTAAGGCTGTTTCTGAAGCAGTAAATTAAATTATTAACTGACATCAGCACATTTAACAGAGTTTTAAAAAACATAACATAGGTAAAAAGAACGTAATGTTACAAAAATATATACATATAATAAATAATTAGCTTTATGTATATTCTATGAATATGAAATATCAACATTGGTCGTATTTTTTAGTTCGAAACAATCAAAAATTCTTATAGAAATTACGATAATGTCGTAAAAAAATCATATTAGAATATTACAGATTAAAGTAATAAAAAATCATATTAGAAGTCATTTTAGTTGTCAATCAATTCTGCTTATTAAATCAATAATCATGTAGTTTAAGCGGGCGAAGCCGCTGGCGAGCCGCTAGTGATTATATAAATGATAACACGCCTGGGGAAAAAATGCTCGCTCCAGTCTGTTTCAAAGTATCATTGTCACAAATGTGTTTTTGTATATAATTGATTTAAAAAATAAGTCCCGCTGAGTTTCTTGCGCCGGTTCTTCTCAGTCTGAGGCATTAACTTTAGTGAACTGGTGGTAAATTATATGACGTTCAAAAAATGAAGCATGTAACTTCTTATTTTGAATAAAATTATTTGACTTTGACTTTGACTTCAATATTTGACTTTAAATGAAAACAGAATACTGAAGACTGGATGCCGGCAACGCCACTGTAGCTCCTTTGGAGTAGCACGGGGTCGGCGGTGCTCACTTACCATCAGGTAACCTGTACGCTCGTTTGCCTTGTCTTTTTCCATAAAAAAAGAGTTATCACTAAATATTCATTTAACCCTAGCAATACCGAAGGTAGAAGAAATAATAAAATGAACATAATTATCAGGTTCGAGGTGGCCATTATCTAAAAGAAAAGCTTCCTAACTCACACATAATCCGGGGAAATCCCTAGAGAAGGGAATTGCTCACGAAAATAATTATACCTAAGGTGTAATCCTGAACCAACAAATTTTGATGAAAACAAAATTAAATGTCTCATTTACACTTAATATGTATAATAATCTAATATACGATATAAAGTTCTTACAGCAAAGTAATAAATTTGTTTAAAGCTTAGTTGTTATATCCACATGTCTAAATAATTAAATATTGATGGCAGAATATCAAAAATATATATAATATTTTATTAATACTTATTTAGAAAATGTATAAAAATTTGAACGTAGCGGGACTCGAACCCGCGCCTCCTGGAAACCGACCAGGAGGCGCGGGTTCGCGTCCCGCTACGTTCAAATTTTTATACGTTTTCTAAATAAGTATTTTTCTTTCCTAAGTGTGAAATAACACTTTAAAAATGTTTAAAAATATATAATATTTTATTTTTTCGTATTAACGTTGTGTCATGCAGCAACAGGATAGGAAAAAGTTTAAAACACTCCAATCTCGTGTTAAAACACTCTAATCCTCATTTTTCATCCTATTTTAGAGATTTGAAAGTACTTGTTGAGTGGCGCAACTTAACGCCGCAAAAAAAAATCATTGCCCTGAGTCGAACAAATAACCGTTTTGCTTACAGACAGAAACTGTGCCGCTGCCCCACGCCGGGATGGCCTCAATCATCTAATGTGCGATATTAATATATCATTAGCTATTAATATTAATTTGTGAAAGTGAAAAGTTTGTTGTGAGCTGCTTTGTTATCTTGGCGCGTGCCAAAAAATTTAAGATTGATGGCAGAGTGCTTTACTTGAACAAAAACAAATATCTATACTTTATTTCTTCATCATTTGCAATTTATTATAAGAGTTTTCAGTGCACTTAAACTATTATCAGCTCCTTTAGGAAAGGTCATTTTGTTTAACATTTTCTTATAATCAAAAATGTATTACCAATAAACATTTTAGCCTCACTCTGTATACCTAACCTGTTGTAACCTAGTGTTAGACACTCCATTCCCACTACGACACTTTCGTTTCCCATTGTCCACGGAATTCTGGAGGCATTGCGTGTTGAGTGGCGGAACTCAACACCGCGCTTGCCTCGTTATTAGATGGAGGATATGAAAACATAAAATATTAATAAAGTAATTGTAGTTGCAATTTAAACTTCATGAAACTTCACGAGGCTTACCGTGAGCTTAGAATAGCGCACGCTCTGGAAGTGACTGCGCTTCTACACATTACCTCTGTGTGAAGTTAATATAAGCTGCACTGCACTGTTTGGTTACTAGCGAGTACTGCTCTGGGGTAAGTGACGAAGTCTACTATATTGTTACATTTATAAGATGCCATTCATGCTATTATAATAAAAGTATTTTTTTAGCTTGCACATTACATTGTATTCTAAGCATACCATCATAGGCAGAGGAAAACTGGGAATCTCTGGTGTTAAGACTCCGTTCCCAATAAGAGACTTCCGTTTTCCATTTTCCCGCATTGTGTTTTGAGTGACGGAACTTAGCCCAGAGCTTTGCCTCATTATCGTATATTGTATTTTTACTTGTGTTTTCACAGTTTAAAGTAAGTAATTTCACTCGTTTCCTTTCCACAGAGTAGAGTAGGCAGGGGGAACGTAGTATTACCATATATTTAAATATACTAAGTGTAGTATCTTAATAGAATATAATATATAGAGATAGAAAGAAAAAAAATACTGATGATTGAATTACATGTTACTTACATTAATTGAATAACTTGTTTAAGTATATTCCACAATGAAAACCGAAAGTTCTGCCATTATTCTTGTGTCATATCTCTCATGAGAGCAGTTTTCAATTTGCTTTCGATGAGCTTAATTACTAATTATTAATTATTAAACTAATTATTAAAATATTAATTAAGCTTATTACACTACTTACTTCTGTTTCCGTCAATGCAGAGAGATCGGTCTGTTGGAATCCATTATTAGTCGAAATCAAAGGTTAGTCTAATCAGAGTGGAGAAGATAATTCTATTTTAAATTTGTTTTTTCCCCCGAGTGGGCGATCCCACAACCATTTCATGTAAGATCAGCATTTTACAATTTTGGGGTCATCGTGGCCCAATTGTTTTTTTTTCTTGCCTAAGATGATTATTTAAAGAAAATTATTTTAATTCATTCTGAATATAGAATATAGCTATTCTATCTCTTTAGACCCATGTTTATTTACAGCGGTCGTCTAAATAATTCCGTTCTTATGAAAGTTGGACCTCTATGAAACTGTTGCTTTGAAACTAGTCCTCTAAGCAGGAATATATTTGATTTAATTAAAAAAATTTAGACCAGTCGTGGCGCAAGGCACAAGCATGTGACTGTAAGCGTGACAGGTTGCGCGTTTGATTCCCACTTGAAGAAATGCAATATTAAACATGTTAATCTCATCGCTCTGGTGAAGGTGAAGCGCGGTGTTGAGTTCCGCCGCACACAATGTCTCCAGAATTCGGCGGAAATTAAGGAATAGAGTATCTTAACACTAGGCTCACTCGAAGTAACTGAGCCTACCCTACTAAATGCGGGATGCAGAGTGAAGCTCATAAAAAAGGGTATTATTTTAGCTTTACGCTGAATCCCGTAGATTCGCAAGTGTGCCACTGCGCCACGACTGCTTTTAATGTGTACATATACCGAAGTTATAGGTGGTAACCAGTCTATATTTTAAATAAGGAAGTTTCGACGTTGTTTCTCTCGCTCTTATGATGGTAGGATATTAACGGTAATGGCGCGATAAAATAATAAATTTCAATTCAATGACTACCATTTTATAAGAAAAAAATCCATCATGGATAGTGATACCTCACTTAATATAGAAGTTGTTCTGGTTGTGTATAAAAATCGTACACTTATACAGTTATTTTATGAGTAGCGTTTTCCTGCAGCTGTTCACGGGAAAATGGAAATAAAAAAATTAGTCGCTGGGAGTGTGGGTTAGTTATATCTTATAGCTTAAATCCATCAAATGGACCATCTCATATAAAAAGAATTATTCGATTTGAACTAGTAGTTTCTGATATTAGCGCGTTCAAGCAAACAAAATTTACTGTAATATTAGTATACATATTAGCACAAAATGGTCATAAATATACATATATCAATTATAAATTATTCGAAATGAAATATTAACTAGATTACTATTTTTAAACATTTTAAATACAAGTATCTAAGTATTATTTTAAAATGACGACCGACGCCTGACTGCTAACTCGTGAGAAAGGTAATATTTAGAGTATGTTCATTTCTCCGTTTCAGCAACCTAAACGAGGCGTTAAGTTCCGTTACTCAACACATAAGGTCCGGTAAATTAGACAGAGAATGGGATAGCCACGTTCCATATACCTACAGTCTACACTATCCTACACTACCACGACTGCAACTACAAGAAAATACTAATATTAAAATTATATGGACAAATATAGATGACACAATTATATAAAAACGGATAGCTTTGTTTGACACAAAATATTAATTTCAACAATATTTTGATTAATAGATTGTAAAATAAATGAGCGGCAGAGGGTCGTCCACTCCCATGAATACTGGCAGGATTATTGAAAAGATTTATTACAATTTATGTTTTATATGAAATATAAATATCAATATTTCTGTAAAACCTTAATTCATTGTTATTCGAAATAGAGGCTTCCTTCCAACAAACAATGTTTTAAAAAACGGGTGAAAAATGGGAAACAGAGTATCTAACTTTAGGTTTAGCCTGTGGGGGAGGGGGGCCTCCACCCGTCTATTTGCGTAACAATACGACGTTACCAACATATTGGTTCCGAAAGCCGAGAGCTGGAGCAGAGTTACAATACAAATTACTTGTTTAATGCTTATTGAGCCTTTAAACCTTACACCTACTGTACAATAGTATAGAGACTCGTACGAGCAGATCGTTTGTGTGTAGGGACCTCGAGTTCTTATATAAATTAAATTTTGTGTACGTTGTTGCTATTTAAAGTTGAGTTCTTATTAGTAACAAGTTCAAATTAAAAAGATACTTCTGTGTCGGATAATCCATTTATCGAGCTAAACCTGCAGGCTATATCAAGTTAAGAGTCATTTGTCATTCACAACTCTTAATCAATTTCATTTGATCATATAACCGTACCGTATATGGAAAATATAAGTATATATTACTTGCAATTTCCATTTTTTTTTCTTAATAGTATAGTTATTTAAGTGTCTCAAGGCCAGTCGTGAACAGATTGTTAATGGGAAAAGAGTACCTTAATACTAGGTTACTTAATTAAGTATATTAAAAATATTAACAGCAAAGTTTTCCATTGTACGTCTTAAAGTCCAAGCAAATAAAGTTGCGGGCGAAGACTAGTAGACTTTTATTATTAATTTCTTTTGATTAAAGAATAGAGGCCAGTCGTGGCTCAGGGACACAAAGTGTGACTGTAGCGATTGGTTGTGGGTTCGCTCCCTACTAGAGGAAATAAAATATTTATTTAAATTTATATTTACATTCCTTCGCTCTGGTGTCAAGCCGAAGCGTGGTGTTGAATTCCGCCACTCAACACGCAATGCCTTCAGAATTCGGCGGAAAGTGGGGAAAAGAGTGTATTAACACTAGGTACCCTCAGCCTACCCTGCCAGTGGGGGATACAGCGTGAAGCTGATTTTTTTAAAGAATAATAATTTTCATTTACATATAATAAGTCTCAATCTGCTAGCATTTGATTAGTTTCTTCATTAAAAACTCCAAAACCAACAGTTGTCGACGAAAATTAATATCACTGAGGTCTCTGCCGAGGATCGACGAGTAATTACGACTCAACTTATTAATACTAAACTGCTGCTACGAATATAGGTTCACGTTGTATCCCGTATATAGCAGGGTAGGCAGAGGAAACTTACACTCCGTTCTCCACTTTCCACCGAATTATCGAAACATTTCGGGCGCATTAAATCAATAACGTTATATTTATAAAGCTATTATAATAATAGTTTTAAATTAATTTAAATTAACTTAACACGCAATGCCTTCAGAATTCGGCAGAAAGTGAGGAACGGAGTGTCTTTCACTAGGTTCCCTCTGCCTACCCTGCTGTGTGCGGGATACAGCGTGAAGCTGATCATCATAATTATAATAATAAATATATTTATCATCAGGTAATGCCGGGCTCCGGCGCCCAACCCACCGTAAAGGCCGGCAACACTCGTTTGCCTTGTCTTTTCCATAAAAAAAAGAGAGGACGTAAAGATAACTTAGTCAGAGCCAATTTTACAATCTAGACGCAGAAAGCTTACGTTTGACGTATAAGTGCCGACGTAATAGGTGATGATGGCTGATGTAGTATAGAAAACTTCTACACGAAAGAAAAATGCAATTTTACATGTTATAATCGAACTAGGTAAATTAAACGAGGTATATGTTCCGAGTTGTTAAAAGTTAAACTACATTACTGACATTAGTAGCTTCACGATTTATCACACATAGCAGTGTAGGCAGAGGGTTTTTCCACTTTCCACCGAATTTTTGAAGCATTATGTGTTAAGTGACGTAGCTCAACGTTGCGCTTTTGCCTTAGTACCAGAGGTAAGAAATGAAATTATTAAAACTAAGAAAATAAAAAAAATCCTACACACAGCAGGGTTGACCGAGGGAACCTAGTTTTAAAACACTCTGTTCCCCTCATTCTGCAAAATTCTGGGGGTTTTTGTGAGATCTGTGCAGGGCTTGACACATTGACTTTGCGTAGAGATGTCTCCTCGCTGTGTTTGACCTGTTACCTGAATTTTCTAACCGCACAGTACGTTAGAAACTCAAGTAACATCCACACCATCTGGATACGTGGCACTCCACTACTGTGCGGTTTCGTAGGAACTTCCTTCTTCGCGCTACTCAACTGTGGAATGGCCTATCTGCGGGAGTGTTTCCAGATCGATACGAACTGGGTACCTTAAAAAAGCACATCTATCTCCACCTTAAAGGCCGGGAACGCAGCTATAGCTCTCTCTGGTGTTACACAGTGGTTAAACACTCGTTTGCCTTGTTTTTCCATTAAAAAAAAATGCATGTAAAGTGACGGAACTTAATGCCGCGTTATGCCTCTACACTAGAGCGAAGAAATGAAAATATACATTTAAATAAATATTACATTACCTCGGGTGGGGATGGGCTTATATTTTTTTTATTAAGCTACATTTTTGAAAAGTGCAGCGACGATCCGAGTTTTACTCTACACAGAGTGTTCTAACACTACAACCATCCCTAGCCTAAATTTTAACTATACATAGTTAAAATAGTAATACGTTACTGCTTTAGTAATTAGATACTAAGTTTCAAAATAAATATGAAAGTTGCCTCTTTGGGGAGTATTTCTCGAAATTCTTACGGCAAGACAATTTTCGAGGCCAGTCTGGTGCTGGGGCACAAGTATGTGACTGTAAACGCGACAGATCGTGAGTTCGATTCTCACTCACAGAAATATATATTTTTCTATTTTTTCGCTCTGGTGTCGAGGTATAGCATGGCAATGAGTTCCGCCACTAAACACATAATGGCTTCAGAATTCGACCGAAAGTAGGGAATGGAAATGTCTTAATGGGAACAAAGGATCTCAACACCAGCTGCCCAGGCTCCCTCAGCCCACTCTGGTATGTACGGGATACAGTCCGCGCATACAAAGTTGTGAGCGAAGACTACTGTATAATCTCATATAATAAAATATAATAAGACAGTTAAAATATTTTGTCCGTATATTTAGTAATTTTGACTGAAATGGATAGAGGGACACGTAAAAGGAATAATAGAAAGCAAAATTATATTTTTTTAATTTCTTGTCTGTCTGTCTGTCTGTCGATATGTATGTCCACATTTTTCTCTGAAAGTACTGAACCGATTTACTTAAAAGTTTCACCAATTGCTTTGTTTTAACTCAACTTAAGTACTAAAGTTTGGTTCATCAAAATCGGTTCATTAAAAAAAAAGTTATCGTCATTTGAATGAACTCAAGGCATTAGTTTGCCTGCGAATGTTATATAGCAATCGCGCTGGTAAGATTCCTGGCTAAAGAATGACATTCGAAACGTCTTGGTTATATGACTGTTGATAAAAATATATATTTTTGAAGCACTATTATACAATATTTTATACAATAAAGTAAACAAAATTGAATTGTTAGTGGAGATTACCTTCATAAATCATAACAGTTAAGTTTCAGTCAATTCAACACAGGGATAATGAACGATTTGATCTTGAAAGAAATATCAAGTAAATACAAAGATTTTTTGGTTCGTTTGTTTGAAATAAATCTATATAAAAATGCCTAAAAACCACCTTTCTACATGTACTCTGTAATAACTACATATTTACCAATTGTACATATAGCTATTATATTAATGTATGTAACTAATTTAAAAAGTGTACAGGAGTTAATATGCAATCATTACAGTTATTTTACAAAAAATATTATGAATCCTTACTCAAATCAATAATTTTACATTTAAGGCTGTTTCTGAAGCAATAAATTAAATTATTCACTGACATCATCACAATTAACAGACTTTTAAAAAAACATAACATAGGTAAAAAGAACGTATGTTAAAAAAATATATACGTATAATAAATAATTAGCTTTATGTATATTTTATGAATATCAAATATCAAAATTAGTCGTATTTTTTTGTTCAAAACAATCAAAAATTCTTATGTAGTAAAAAAAATATATTAGAATATTACAGATTAAAATAATAAAAAATCATATTAGAAGTTTTAGTTGTCAATCAATTCTGTTTATTAAATTAATAATCATGTACTTTAAGCGGGCGAAGCCGCGGCCCGCCTGTATATAATAAAGCTAAATTTATTATTATAAATATTTTTATTGTTATATTTAGGTATACATTCAAACGATTAACATGATATACGTTGTTCGTTTCGTTTAAAGTGATAGCTGTAGTAGTACTTTGTAAAAAAGGGAAAGTCTGAGCGTAAACGGCATGGTAGTTGGTACGATCCCTACCTTGACCTGCAAGTAGTTTGGGATGCCCTGATGAATATTAAATATGTTGATGAGTGTAAACAAAAGAAAGATATTATTATATTAATAAGAAAGAGCTTAATACTTTAGTTCCTTAAAAGTTAAAAACCTATACAAATAAAAGCTCGTAGTTTCACTAAGTATCCCGGAGGTACCCAGAGGGAACCCAATACTTAGACACTTTGTTCCTTATCATTGGCTAATTTCAGGAACATTGCGTGTTGCGTAGTCTTGAGAGTAGTGAAATAAAAATATTTCAATTCAGTGGTGAAATGCTGTCCAACTTTGCCAAGAAAAATAGTTAATAATAATACTTTATTGCACATAAAAACATAAAATCTAAAGCAAAATTTACATTAAGAAAAAGGAAATATGAATGTATACAGATCAAGATATTTTGTGCAATATCGGCCTTATCACAGCAAGTAACTACAAGCAACCATTAGAAGAGCATAGTCTAATATAAGAAAACACTGTAAAATATAAAATAAAATAAAAGCTTAAGCTTAAGCTTTTTCTTTTTCTACAAGCTATGAGTACGGACGTTGAGTTTCGCTTCCTAAAACGCAATGTGTCTAGAATTCCCTCCTCCTGCTTACTTACATTTTTTTCATACATTATAACGTATTAAAAAAACCAAATTAATTTTGTAATTAAATATTAATTAAATACAAGCAAGTCAACCGCGAGACGTGGTTCGACGTTAATTACGACACGTACATACTCGTAAAGACACCCGGCGAAGGCGCGGCGCGGCGACTAGAGGTGTCGGACTTATAGGTATATTTTATTTTATGCTATGAATTAAGTTATTAGTGTTAAGGGAGCCTAGTGTTAAGACCCTCTGTTCCCCACTTTCCACCAAATTCTCGAGGCATTGCGTACACATTGATGAAAATGAAAACGGCGCATTGCCTCGTACCGGGGCGAGGAAATTAGAATATTAAATACTTTATTTCCGCAAGTGAGAATGGTACCCACACATGTCGGGCTTACAGCCGCCACTTGTGCCATTTTGCCTCGTCAGGCCTCAATAAACAATAATTGAATAGGTAAAGAAATTTTAAGTTCGTAGAATGAAAGTTCGTTAAGTTTTTTATCTTAATAGCAGGGTAGGCAGAGCGAACCTAGTGTTAAGAATGTCCGTCCCTCACTTTCCGCTCAATTTTTAAGCAGACCCTAACGCCATGATTTGCTTACCAAGGGGAAAATTGAAAATAATTTTAATATAATCATTCCCCCAAGTGAGCATCGATCCCACTATCGTCGTGTTTTCAGTCAGCCGATATCCCACTGCGCCACAACCTCTATGTTATACACGAGTGCGGTGCGCCGCGGCGCGCGCGAGAACGGGGAGAGGTATGCAATTAAAATACACTTTGAAACTTAATTTATAACTGTGAGAGTGAACTTTTAACTTATAACTACTGTTTATTAACAAAGTTTTTAATATATTTTATACTATGATACTAATTTAATGAATGAATATATCATACTAATTTAATGTTATAGTTGTATACAAAAAAACAGCTTCATAATGTATCCCGGATAATAATATTGAGAAAGAGAACCTAGTCTTGAAACACTCCGTTCTCCACTATCTGCCTAAACTCGAGACATTTTGTGTTTTTTTTTTCGCCAGAGCGGGCAAATAACTAATTTATTGAGAAGGGGTTAAACTTAAAACCAACGCGTTTGCAGTCAAACGTCCCTACTGCGCCACGACGGCTTCAATATTTAATAGGACAATATTAGTCAATTAGTTGTAAATTTTATCTCTAAAACCTATAATTTTTATATTTGCAGAGACAAAGTGCGGTGTTGAATTCAGTCAATTATTTATTTCCTTGTATTAAAAATTTCGCAAGCTCAGAAAAAAATGTTATTTTAATAGTCTTATTAATTCTATGCCCTAATTGTAGGGTCGGCAGCAAAGCTAACTGAATGAAACAAAAACCTCGAGCGAAGCTCGTCATTTATAAACAATTTGTCACCCCTTGTTTATTTTATGTGGAGCGCATTTAAATGTTACGTTTCTATTCCTTGACTAATCGAGCTTATACAAATATATTGTTTAGTAATAACAAAAAAATATCGAATTCAAACAATAAACTAAAAAGTAAAAAATAAATTTAAAATTAGTGCAGAGTAAAACAGACAGGCTTAGTAATTTTTGTAATTTTTTTTTTGTTAAAAATTAATATTTTCGAAAAATTTACTCATTCTATTCAGTTGATATTAAAAATCATTTTTTAAAGGCTAAGGATATTTAATTCGTAAAACAAAACGCAATTTGCTTCAACATGATGAATCTGTATTCGTATTATATTATAAGAATAGCAAAAGTTGCTCTGTCTATGTAGAAAAAAGACATTTTGACAGGTAACTTTATTTTTTCTGAATTTATTATAAAATAAAATAAGTATCCTTTAACATCCGCAGCATCCCTGCAGCTCCCCCGCTGACCGCCCGACCTCAACGCTATCAGTATTTTCCACACGATCGACTAATAATTTTCCAAACTATTTCATAAAATAACACGCGAGGTGTTTCTTCACTTTTATAAATGGCAAGATTTTTCTACACCTTCAGTTTGTTCGTTGGATTTTGTTTTACTTTATTTACCTGTTTATGTTGTGCTTTACTGTTCAACATTTATTGAAAGTTTATTTATTTTCAGACGTCATCTTTTACTTTATCACACTAAAATTATCTCTATATATAATAAGACAGTTAAAATATTTTGTCTGTACATTTANATAATAAGACAGTAAAAATATTTTGTCTGTACATTTAGTAATTTTGACTGAAATGGATAGAGGGACACTTAAAAAGAATAATAGAAAGGAAAAAGATTTTTTTTGAATTTCTTGTCAGTCTGTCTGTCTGTCTGTCCGTCTGTCGATATGTATGTCCACATTTTTCTCTGAAAGTACTGAACCGATTTACTTAAAAGTTTCACCGATTGCGTTGTTTTAACTCAACTTAACTACTAAAGTTTGGGTCATCAAAATCGGTTCATTAAAAAAAAGTTATCGTCATTTGAATGAACTCAAGGCATTAGTTTGCCTGCGAATGTTATATAGCAATCGCGCTGGTAAGATTCCTGGCTAAAGAATGACATTCGAAACGTCTTGGTTATATGACTGTTGATAAAAATATATATTTTTGAAGCACTATTATACAATATTTTATACAATAAAGTAAACAAAATTGAATTGTTAGTGGAGATTACCTTCATAAATCATAACAGTTAAGTTTAAATCGTAATTAATTCAACACAGAGATAAAGAACGATTTGATCTTCAAAGAGATATCAAGCAAATACATAGATTTTTTGGTTCGTTCGTTCGTTTGAAATAAATCTATATAAAAATGCCTAAAAACATCCTTTCTACGTGTACTCTGTAATAACTACATATTTACCAATTGTACATTTAGCTAATAATATATGTAACTAATTTAAAAACTGTACAGGAATTAATATGCAATCATTACAGTTATTTTACAAAGAATATTATGAATCCTTACCCAAATCAATAATTTAACATTTAAGGCTGTTTCTGAAACAGTACATTAAATTATTCACTGACATCATCACAATTAACAGACTTTTAAAAAAACATAACATAGGTAAAAAGAACGTAATGTTAAAAAATATATACGTAATATATAATAAATAATTAGTTTTATGTATATTTTGTGAATATCAAACATCAACATTGGTCGTATTTTTTAGTTCGAAACAATCAAAAATTCTTATAAAAATTACGATAATGTCGTGAAAAAATCATATTATAATAGAATATTACAGATTAAAGTAATAAAAAAAATCATATTCGAAGTCATTACAGTTGTCAATCAATTCGGGCGAAGCCGTGGGCGGGCCGCTAGTATTAAATATACGAATATACGTATGCCGCGTAGCTTTAGTTGTACTTTGTCTGTCAGTCACCCAGCTACAGAACAGTTTTATGTATATTATGTAAACATACATACAACATGTAAGAGGCCGGTGGCGACACGAACGCGACAAGTCGTGAGTTCGATTTCCACTCAAGGAAATGAAATGTTCAAAATTTTCATTTCCTCGCTCTGGTAACGTGGCAAAGCGCGGCGTTCAACTTCGTCACTCAACACGCATCCAGAATTCGGCAATAATTGAGCAACGGACAACTTAATGAGAACGGAGTATATTAACACCAGGTCGTCCAGTTCCCTCTGGCTACCTGTACACAGCCTGGATACAGCTGTATGCCATGAAACCTAATGTTGAGACACTTCGTTTCTCACGCACCGTACATTTTTAGAGATTATATTAAGTGGTGAACTCAACTAGGAAATAAAAACACTTCGTTTTTACTTTCGGCGGAAAGAGATTAAACTTACAACCGTCACGTTGACAGTCAGACGTATCATATACTTACTTACATATAAAGAAAATGTTTAAAGGCAAAGCCAACACAAATCAAACCTAAGTCTAGCACTTTTACAAGCAATTTTAGCAAATAGCCTAAAGCAATATTAATATACGACGATCTTCTAAATACACAGAAATTTAGATTGTCCTCATAGCGACATACTTCGTGATGACTTCAGACGGTTAGAGAATGCCATCAATACCTGCTTTCATCTTGTAAAAGCTTATGGAGGCTGTAAAGGACGTAGCGGGGACGGTAACTTGATTTACCTCAATATATTAGGAAATTACTTCGGAATATTTACTTTTACTTCGTATCTCCTTCGTATTAGTTGTTTTAACGTATTTGAAGTGAAGACGCATTGTTTTTCTTTAGGATTTCGCTGTTTTATTTAACATAGCGATAACTTTGTTGTGTATGTGGTAATTTTTTTTAGTTTATATTGAAATGTTCATTTCAGTGTTGTTATTACTAAATGGCAAAACTCAACGTTTCCTTACCACAGTGAGGAATCGAAAAATATATATTTTCGCGAGTGTGAATTGAACCCACAAGCCCCAAGTTAACATTCAGATGCAATGTCACTGCACCACTATAGCGTCAATGTAATATTGACCTTACAACAAATAGGCAGAGGGAGCTTGTTGTTAAGACACTCCGCTCCTCACTATCTACTGATCTCTGGATGTATTGCGTCTCGAGTGGCGAAACTCAAGACCGCGCTCTACCTCTTCGCCAGAGCAAAGAAAAGAAAAAATTGAAAACCTAGTTTCCGAGCGGGAAATGAGCCAACAACCAGCAGCATTTACAGTCACACACTTGTGCCCCTTCACCACGACCAGCCTCTTGCGTTATGTGGCAAAAATAAACGCTGTTATTATTAATTTTAAATTGCCGCCATTATTGTTAATTTACAATCTACACTTCTAAAGTAATTTCATAAAGGGAAAGAGTATGTTAGGTTAAAACCGAAAATCTTAGGAACGCATTTTCCTTTAAGAGAAGATAAGAATAGACATATTAAAAGAGCTCATTAAAGGCATGTGCTCAAATAGCCCATAATGATTATGTGATCGTAAAAAAAAGATAAGATCCTTGAGAAAACTATCTCAAGCGTGTGGAAGTAATGAATGTTCACGAAGGGGGTCCCCTGGTGTCCCCTGGTGGGGGAGTTTTATATTCAATTCAAATACAATTTAAACAAAACCAAAGGCAGTGTTCTCGCTTCGTAGAACGTGCTTCAATATTCAGACAAAGGAAAACTGTTGCCTATTCATCATCCGTTTTGGTATATCCGTAACTCAACACTGCAATCGTGGAACGGATATATAGACTAAGAATGAAGTACTTCAATATTTTTATTTCTTTTTTTTAGTTTCGTCTAGTCGAGTAGTAACAACATATTGCTTGTTTACAGTCGAATACTGGGGCACTGCGCCGTTAAATTGTTAAAGTAATTTATTTGAGATTATAAACTCTTTGCGTCCTACTATCTATTGGGATAGATAATATGTTATTTACTTCCGAATAAAAAAAAAGACTTTTTCGTACCTGTTAAAGTATTGTCGCTATTTAATTAAGTATTCTTATTTATACTGAACCCGACCAAGATTTTTTTTTATTTATTTGTTTTTCTATGCAATTAAATATTCCGATAACGAACCCGTACCCATCGCGCTTACAGTCAGATGTTGCCCCACTGCACCACGACGGTATCTATACTCTATAAAGGCAGTCGAGTGAAGGCAATCATCTAGATGAAGAAGATAAATGATGCAAGAGTGAGTGTAAAATAAGATGAGGGTAGGACGGCAGTTGCGCAGAGACAATTAATCTTTATTTTGTATTATAATATTATCAGTTATCAGGCAAGTGGTAGTGGGTTCGATAATATATTATCAATTTCTACATTATCTGTACTAATATTATAAAGCCTGAGAGTTTGTACGGGTGAACGCGCTAATATCAAGAACTACTGTTTAGTATTAAAAAAAAACTTTTTGCGCTGGATAATCTATTTATCGAGCAATATTTTATTACAAAAATTCCTTTTATACATTTACTAGTGGACCCGCGCGCTTCGCTTGTCACTTTGGCCTTGCGTAGAGACGTCTCCTCGCTGTGCGTTTTGTGCCGCATTTATCATGTGGAGTGTTCTAAAGAACTGTTTGACCTGTTACCTGCCGCCGAATTTTCTAATCGCACAGTACGGCACAAGCTAAAATACCTTCCATACTCCCTGAATACGTGGCACTCCACTACTGTGCGGTTTCGAAAGAACTTCCTTCCACGCGCCACGGAACTGTAGAATGCCCTGCCTGCGGCAGTGCTTCCAACTCGATACGACCTGGGTACCTTTAAAAAGCGCATCTATCTCCACCCTAAAGGCCGGTAACACACCTGTAGTTCATCTGGTGTCGCACGCGGTCGTGGGTGGCGGTGATCACTTACCATCAGATGACCCGACGCTGGTTTTTCTTGTTGTATATTTTTCCATAAAAAAAGTGTAAAGGGCAAATTTTATCCTTGTTTAACGTTGTATACCTTTAAATAATAAATTAATAAATTTAAAAGGATAATGATTAATACCATTATGGACAAAGATCCCTCACAGTAAAAAAAATCAAATTACTAAATATGATTACTTTACGTTATCCTTAAAATATAGATACGAGTATACCGTCGAGGACTTTTTGTAGATCTTATTAAAAGGATTAATTTCGCACGACTCTTCTTCGCACGCTCAACAGGTAGGACTTTATACACATTTATCGTATTTATGTCAAATTACATAAGAATGTACATAACAAACTATATATAAACCTTCCACATACTCTGCTTTATGGTGAAAACCACACCAAAATCCGTTGCGTGGTTACGTAAAACTTTAGAAAGGCACAGACACACGCGGAGCGCGATTTTTATTTTATACTATGTATTGAAAATGAAACCATTACAAAATTATATTTTTGGATATAACCACAGAAATTATTAAGCGAATTTTTAATAGGAATTAAAATAAAAAATCTAAATTTAAATGATGAATCTGAAATATTTGCATATACATAAAACCAGGTTGGGAAATGGACAAGATTCTTGCGCGAAAAGCTAGAGGTAGCCCTCGTCAATGTCGAATATACGATAAATCTTCCTGACCTAGTAAATTAGGCCCCGGTGCGGCTGAATTCAGCAGAAAGTGGGGAACGGAGTGTTTTAACACTAGATTCCCTCTGCCTACCCTGCTGTGCGCAGGATACAGGTTGAAGCAGATTAAAGATTAAAGATTAAAGATTACATACTTTAAATTGATGTAACTTTTTTTGTGTATCAATACAGTCGTTATGTTGCTCCACAACCCCCTTTATCGTTCAGTGTTAGTCTTATAATAATCGGTTCGCTCGACCAGAGGTAGTGACGTAGCGACACCGTGCTCTGGTGGCATTACGTATTGAGTACCGGAACTCAACGCCGCCCTTACCCTCGACGCCAGAGCGAAGAATTGAAAATATAAATGTAAATAAATATTTCATTTCCTCGAGTGGGGATCGAACCCACAACCATTCATTTTACAGTCGCACTTTGTGCCACTGCGCCACAGCTGGCCTATAAAGGTCACTAAGGTATCTTTATTATTTATAATAACAATGAAGAGGATTTTTACTTGTAGTAAAAAAATATGATATGAATAAACTGGCATGTATATAGGTAGGTTAAAAAATGTAGTAGACCACTAAAAGGAACAAGATTTCCTATTTTCCTATAACATATAATATAACAAACACATGATCGTATCTAAATAAAGAAATATAAGATATAGTCACATGAGGAGACCATCCATCAATAACAAAAGGTTAACAGCTCAGCTAGCACCGACGCGCCCACCATCGACACTTGTCCATGTTTTTGTGACACTTCACGTTAAAGTCCCTTGTAACGATCTTTTTATAGAGGTATCCTATAACTCTCGTATAATATTTATCTGTATAATGATAATATTTATCAGTTTTGTTTGTTCAGAATATTCTTTCAATATATAAAATATTACTTGAACATTGTATTGAAATATCAAAATAATATTCTTAACAAGTTAACACGCACTAATGATAAATAAGGCATCAGGAGGGAGACCTTAGTTGACATTGGAGAGTACACGTTTGATGACACTGGAGGAAGGGAGGATTGGACGAGGCGAAAGAAGTAGAGTATGTAGAGACTGTAGCGTACCGTACCGTAGCTTTTCTCTCTGGATACCCCGCCAGAGAAAAAGCATGAAGCTTAAAAAATAACATTGAATTCACTTTGTCCAAATAGATTGTCTAAATACTTTGTCTCATTAGCAGTAATTATTCATTAAATTTTTTTAAATCATAATGATAGATATTATAATTGTTGCCAGTTTGCAAATAATCCATATTTTCATCGACATGTCTATACATCTTGTCCTGAAACCTTCGAGAAAAAATATATACATATATTTAAGAAAACTAATATAGTTCGCTGTTCTCTTTCGTGTCAATATTGTGATTTATTTATTTTATGAAAAATTTGGTTTTTGATAGGAAATAATTCGAAATTTGGTGTTCGTAAGTAAAAGTTGAATGAAGAACAAACAATTTGAAAATTTCGGAAAGCCCTCTAGCCATACACTTAACACTCGTCAATATACTCATACATAATTTTATTTTGCTTAGAGCGAAGTAATGAAAATATTAAATATTTTATTCCACCGAATGGGAATTGAATCCACAACCGTCTCGGTGACAGTCGCACGCTTGTGTCCTTGCGCCACATACGGCCTCACACATACATGAATGCACGTACATTTCGCTACGTCAAACGAGTTATAAGGAAATATAATCAGGCTCTATTTACCTATCTTATATTTACATAGTATATGTAGGTACTTAATCTGTTAATTTTCTACTCCAAAATATCTATATTTGTCGATCTCCATACATCACAGGTAATAACACTCGAACAAATCCATATTTCCTCTAAAGCGAGTGACAGAGTGCACCGCGCGACGCGACGCGACGGTGCGAGTGTTAACGTTTTCCAAAAGTTGAATTCCATTAGGTAACTCAATACAGTGGAGTTCGGAAACCAATTTACCGCAACCGTCTCTCGTCTCTCGCGTACGAAGCGTTTCATACGTCAACACGAGTGTTAGATTAAACGTTGAAATATTGGAAGGTATTTTGATTTTTTTCTTAATTTATAAAATAATATTTTAATATTTTATTAGCTTCACAATATATAGCATTTCGTATACATCACGGTAAACAGAGAACACCTGGTGTTAAGTTAACTGACTACCTGATTATTGCCACACTTAATCTATATTAACTTCCGCCATGTAATGAAATTTGCCCAAACCGCGTAACCGTAACCGCGGTTCGATACCTTAATATTTTCCCACCTTCTTAAACTATGATTGATTGACATAATTACATGAAATTATTTTTTTTCTCATTACAAATGAGTGTGTCGGCGGCCGCGGCGTCGCGGTCCGTGAAACGTAATTTAGTAATTTTATTGTTATAATTAGAATTATTTAAATTATTTAATGGAATAGTATATTAAAAAAAATGGAAATAATTTAAGATTGACTTTGAAAGAGTTGAATTCTTTTTCAGAGTAGGTTTTCGTAGGGTTCCTTACTGTTAATTATGGGGTACTTAAAGTTATCTAAAATTAGATTATGTTTTATATATTGGAATTACAGTTTTAAAGCATAAATAAGACTCCTATAATGACTCGAGTAGAATTTTTAAAGATTCGCTGATCTTTAATTTGCCCATTCCTGCGACAGTTTCACGTTACCATAAAGCTAAAGACTTAATCGATTATTATAAAACAAAATAGGTGCGGAAAAGTGAAGTAAACAAACACTTAACAACGTATTGTGTCAAATACAAAATATATCAGTACAGTATCAAGAAACGTTTAAGTTACAAATACGAGCTTTCTATGATTTATTTAAGTAATTACTTTATAGTCAGTTTAAAATGTTAATAACATTTAAATACAGTTCTAGTAAGATATTTTATTAAAATCTTATTAATTTTAGATACTTTTAGATAATTTAAATACAGTTCTAGTAAGATATTTTATTAAAATCTTATTAATTTTAGAAAACTTTACCTATAAATCCAATGTCTTCTTTATATCTGACTCAAAATAATGTTGGCATTGGGAACTGATATCTTATATAAATGACAAAGAGAAAAACTACATTTTCCTACAAATATTAGGATTTTTTAGGATATGTAGGGAACTATTATTTACATTTATAGTTTATTTAATATGTGTCATTTATATATTTCAATATTGTAATTTATTTATTTATCATTTATATATATTACAAACATATATTTAATTTAATTTATGTATTTTATAGTAAGTATTCGTATTTAGTTTATTTATATGAAAGCGCTCACTGCCGTCGACCGAACCGGTAAGGTGTTGTAACATTTACGCCTATCCACTTGTCGACGGCTTAGTTTATATATAATAGTCGATGCTTGCCGCTCGATGCGCTTTATATACGTTCCATTGTTTCCTCAGTTATTTGTTATTATTATTGTAATTTTTGTGTTTTCTTTTATATATATGTTTGTGGTCGACTTTAGTATAAACTGTGTCGTGATTAACTATTTGTGTTCAAACTATATGTACTTTAAAGTGGTGTTGAATATACTCAGTGTAAACCATGAGTAGACTTTTTATTCATCTCCATCAACACTATACATATTTTATTATTTTGATAGATTTCATAATTTTTTAAGATTATTTTTCTCAATTCTCATTATTCAAAATCTGTTAAAGTAATTTATATTTATACTTGTACACTTATACAGTAACATTGTACAGCTAAAGAGTTTGTTTTGTTGCACGGCGCAACGAAATTATCTTGCTTTTCTCTTTTACATTACGTTAGATTTACGTCATCAATCCCAGGGCTCCCAGACCTACGTCATTTTAGCAAAGCTGAAATTTTGCTGATTAATAGCTTAATACATAGTTAATACTGTACGCATACTTACTAACTAGAAAGTGAGGCCCTTTCAAACGTAGCGTCAATTTAAGGTACACGTTCACCTACGTTAAAGTTGAAAGGCTCGGCTAAAAATATGTGTTTAACAATAATGTAACAAATATATATTTATTATTAGACCCTTTACGTGGACCTTTACTCTTGCCAAACGTCTAAAAGGTTGTTTAAATCTGGGCAAAATACATTAAACTCACAACACAGTTATATATATTATTTACGGACTATTTCAAGACCCCTTACAAGCATCCTGACCGATCCGATGGCTCAGTCATCTTCCCGGACCTGTACCCTTATTTGGCACTACCTCTGAAAACTTTTATTTGGCACTACCTCTGAAAAGGCTCCACTTTTAAATAAGTGAGTACGCATATTTTTTTAACTACATATAGACTAACAGTTTTAAAATTTCAGCTTTGCTAACTTTGTTGAAAAGAAACAGATTTATAATACAATAGATTTGTTACAGTGTTTGTACAATAGATTATGGGAAAACAGATGAGGTGCAGTCATAATGCATTTATATAAAGTGTATGCTTAAGTATTAGCGACTTTTAAAAGCTGGCGTTCTAAATTAATGAGGCAACTCTGACCACAAGATGAGTGAGTTAATACTAATAGATAGAGAATACTGTTCTTGAAGTAAGCGCGATCAACTAAACATACTTTACAGCTCTACAATATTATGAGTATCGTCTTCAGAAGAAGTTTTTTTAATAAGAATGACATAATAATTAAAGACAAATCAAAAACATTTTGATATTAAGTGAGATCGGTGGGATCGAAGTGTTGTTAACACTAGGTTCCCTATTGCTATTTTCTGCATTTTTTTCAATTACTACTACACAAATCATTCACATTGTATTTCTGTATATATATGTATACATGTTCATATCCATACAAGCGTGCTTGTACAAGTCAGAGCTATTTCCAGCAAATCGTCACAAGTTTACGAGCTCCCGTTAAAATACTAAATCGGTCATGTTTCTAATTTCAATGTTTTACACTTTTGTAAGTAGATATTTTTAACGGAGTTCGGTTTACGATTTTATATGAGCTGGTTACGGGGTCAATGCACATGTAATATCTATTCTATATAGTAATATTATAAAATTGAAAAGTTTTATACCTTTTCTAAATAAGTATTTTTCTTTCCTTAGTGTGGAATAACACTTTAAAAAATGTTTAAAAATATTTTTGTGTTAAATGAATGACCTTAATATGAGACTTACGACCTACTAATAGTAATATTATAAATTCGGAATGTGATGTCGTTAAAGCTTGCTGTTAACCACACTTTCTTTATTATAAGCAAATTTTTTGTCTATACGGACCACCACTCGAGCTGGTTTTTTTGGAAACGTACTGGCGGGTGTAAGGCATTCATTTCACCCAATAAAAATTTCACAGTGCTCCTCAACCGCTACTGGCCGCTAGCTATGCTGGTTACGAATACCAAAGATGTTTTTTTTCAGCTTCACGCTGTATTCCGCACACTGCAGAGTAGCCAGAGAGAACCTAGTGTTAAGACACTCCGTTCCCCACCTTCCACCGAATTTTGAGGGCATTGTGGGTTGAGTGGGGGAACTCAACGCCGCTCTTTCTCTCTTTTCTCGACACCAGGGGATCGAACCCACAACTGTCGCATTACAGTCACACCCTTAAAAGACAAATCTTTGATATGACGAGAAATGTATCAATTTTTTTTCAGCTTCACGTTGTAGCATAGGCACAGGGAATAAAGTACTAAGACATACTGGACATACTGTCCGCGCATCATCGATGTTTAGAAACACTGCATGTTGAGTGGAAGAACTCAACGGCGTGCCTTGTCTTATTACCAGAGTGAAATTGAACTCACGAACATCGCTCTTACAGTCAGAGTCACGACTTAATTGATAATACTGTAAGTATTAGTAACACACAGACGTCTGGAAGCGTCGCGTTTTAATTTTTTCTTTAATTAATTATTATACAGAAAGTTGGAGGTCGTTGTTAAAACTTTTAATGGCAATTCTGAAAGTTGGCGGTGATTAAAAGGTTGTTCTTGTGTCTCTCTTGTACGGATTTATTTAATTTATGCTGTTTATGTAGCTTGTGCTCACACAGAGGTTTGCTTGTATATTGTAGAAATGCTTTATGTGTCTCTTTGTTATTTATTTATTTTTTGTATACAAATCCATTTAGGAGAAGAACTTTGTGATAAGACATTCTATTTCGTATTTCTCAATGTCAATTCATGCTGGATACATCGATCGATGCCTCATATGTTTCATAATAAAGGAAAGAAATAATAAAAATGTATGTTGTTGTATTGCATTTAATATAATGTTTTAACTTTGTCAAGTTACTTTAGATATTGTTAAGTACGTCTTATGCGTCATCTATAAGTTTGGGCTAACCGGGTAAAACTAACAAATTCCTGCTTGGGCTAAACTAACACATCAACTAAACGTATCATATGCTTGATCAAGAAATATGATGACCTACAGCTATACAACTTCATATTTCTTCTGCTTAAATCTAGAAAATATGTGTCCATGAAATTGACTATATTGCTAGTCTCAATAGCAAACATTTACGAATTATTTTTAATTTAAGTGTATTGTACCTCTCTAGTTTACCAAACCCACTAATTGGTCAACATGTTGCAAATAAAAATAACTGTTTGTTGAGAACAGTGGGTTGTGGGAGTGGGGTCGGGCAAATGGGGCCGGCACATTATATGATATTCGATCGCTTGTGTTCGCTTAATGGAAGCTATTGTTGTAATATTATTTTAGTATCATACGAAACAATAAATTTATTTACCCATATAGGTATCTATATGGTGCTCTTATACCATATTAAAGAAATACTTCGAAATATTATCATTGGACAAATAATAGGACGTTTAATCTAGAAAAGTGAAAAGCTATCACTGTAAAAAAGATGAGGTTCACGATATTCATGCTGTATCCCTCATGTTCCATGTAGAAGGAGAGAATATAGAATCAATACTGCTTTTAATTCTGAAACCTAGGATCTGATTTCCATAACATATATTAGGCGTTAAGTGCGGAAACTCACCGACGCCCACTGTCCTACTAGAGCTAAGTAATATTTAATTTTCCAAATGAAAAAATTAATAAGTGATAGACAAATATAAATTCTAATAATATATCAAATAAACTGAATTTATTTACTTTGAATATAGAAGACATTTATTCTAAATAATATTGATAAGACGTAAAAGGGCGCTCAAACTTTATAGTCGTTGTTACTCACTATAGTTACTCAGAGACTAATTCCCGAGCCGCAGTAAACCTTTGCTATTTCCACATATAGCTATGTGGAAGACGGGTAAATTTTATGAATATTTAAAATAGAAGTTGTAATATAACAACATAAACTTTGCGTTCCGCCATCCAACCAGCAAGTCTTGAAAATAGGGTGGTACGTGGAAAACGAAGTGTCTTAGCACTAGGTAATCTCTGTCTACGCTGCTGTATGCGGAACATAGCGTATATAAAGAAAAAAAACGGAAACAATATTCTACCTAAGCCTCTATCTTTAACTTCATTTGAAATAATTTTAAAAGGTAAGGTTGAAAGTAGACGAGGAGATTAGATACATCAGATGTACAGCATCAGCCTGTCCTCGTTCAATGCCGGACACAGGCCTCTCTGATGGTGCGCTACTGAGCTCGAGCTAATAATACTTTCCCAAGTTATTCTGATTTTGTAATTGTATTAAGTGCTTATTTATTTGTCTAAAACAGTATCCAATAAGTTTCAATCTTCAGTTTAATTTACAGGTAACGCAGTAACGTGATCTCTGTAACTTTGTTATTTCAGGCACTTCAATTAGGGATTGATATTTATTTGTTCAGTATAAATATAGTATACGAGGTTCGTAAAAGTTATTTTAGTAACAAAGATAAGGTTATTTGATTTCGACTTGTAATGCCTAGGTAACGCGTATAACACTCAAATTATTTTCATTTTCCCGTATGATTTTGCCATTCAATATGCAACGCCTCTGGAAAAGGCAAAAACTATCAGAATAATAGTACGATAGTACTATTTACCAATAATATGTTTGTCTTAACAAAAACTATAAAAAACGCACTTGGATTTAACCTCGTCGTCTCAGAGAGCCAAGTATAGTAGTAAAATAAGCTAACTCGTTTAAGTTTTCATACGATTAAGGCTTATCCTGTACCGATCACATCGTAAAGTAGAGGCAAGTAGAACACTGAAGCTCTTCTATTGCGATACAGTTTACGTACCATAAAGTATTTGAATTATAATTTATGAGAGCTTAGTTAGTTAATTCATTTCAAAATTGAACGCAGGATCCAAACGAAGTGTTTTAACACTGTGTTCCCTTTGTCTACTAAAAGCTAAAAACAGACTTTCGTTTGTTTTTAGCTTATCTAGCTAACGGTTACATAGATATTATGTACGCTATGTTTTCTGAATATCTATTATCTCTATATATAATAAAACAGTATAATAAAAATATTTTGTCTGTACATTTAGTAATTTTGACTGAAATGGACTGAGGGACACTTAAAAATAATAATAGAAAGCAAAAATATTTTTTTTTTGAATTTCTTGTCTGTCTGTCTGTCTGTCTGCCTATACGTATGACCACGTACATCTCCGAAAGTACTGAACCGATTTACTTGAAACTTTCACCAATTGCTTTGTTTTAACTCAACTTAACTACTAAAGTTTAGTTCATCAAAATCGGTTAATTAAAAAAAAAGTTATCGTCATTTGAATGAACTCAAGGCATTAATTTAATAATTGTTTACAAAAAATTTGAGTTTTTAACTGTATAGTAAGTATTTAGTAAAATGTCGTTTTCGATTAGTATAATTATATATAAAATTTAACATAAAACGGGATTTTTTAACTATTCGAACAGTTACAGTTTAACTTTAAGCCTAATAGGCGCTGTGCATAAACCATCATTTTCTGAATCGCGCTGGTAAGATTTTTGACTAAAGAATGACATTCGAAACGTCTGGATAATATAACTGTTGATAAAAATATATGCTTTAAGAGCACTATCGTTTATAGTACAAACAATAAAGTAAAGATAATTGAATTGTTGGTGAAGGTTACCTTCATAAATCATAACAGTTAAGTTTAAGTCGTAATTAATTCAAGACAGATAAAGGAGGCCAGTCGTGGCGCAGGGGCACAAAGTGTGACTGACTGGAAAACCGACTGATAGTGGGTTCGATTCCTGGTCGAGAAGATGAAATATTTACTTCTCTCTGGTGACGAGGCAAAGCGTGGGGTTGAGTTCTGCCACTCAACCCGCAATGCCTCCAGAATTCGGTAGAAAGTGGAGAACGGAATGTCTTAACCTACCCTGCTGTATGCGGGATACAGTGTGAAGCTGAAAAAAAGCAGAGATAAAGATTGATCTTCAAAGAAATATTAAGTAAATACATAGATCCTTCGGTTCATTCGTTCGTTTGAAATAAATCTATATAAAAATGTCTAAAAACATTTTTTCTACGTGTACTCTGTAATAACTACATATTTACCAAATTGTACATTCCCCTAATAATATATGTAACTAATTTAAAAACTACAGCAATCATTTTATATAGAATATTATTAATTCTTACCCAAATCAATAATTTAACATTTAAGGCTGTTTCTGAAGGAGTAAATTAAATTATTCACTGACATGAGACCATTTATCAGAGTTTTAAAATTATGATAAGACGTACATATGATAACAAAGGTAAAAAGAATGTAAAGTTACAAAAATATATATGTTTAATAAATAATTAGCTTTATGTATCAATGCACAAAGTATATTATTATAAATATCAAGTATCAACATTGCACTAAACAATCATAAAATGATAAAATCTTAAAGAAATTACGATAATGTAGTAAAAAAATCATATTGGAAGATTACAGATTAAAGTAATAAAAAATCATATTAAAAGTCATTATAGTTGTCAGTCAATTCTGTTTATTAAATGAATAATTATGTAGTTCAAGCGGGCGAAGCCGCGAGCGGACAGCTAGTTATATAATATGAACCAAGTGGGGGCATTATGGCGAACTTTATTTCTTAATATTTTTTTTCCTTGTCCTCCCTGTCCTCTAGGCCTCAGTACTCAGTGGACGTGTTCGTAATGATCACACAGAATGTGTGATAGAGTGAGGCTTAGATAGTAATTCGGTTTGATATACACGTACCCATTAATTTAGCATATTATTTACGAACTAACAATAATAGCCCTTTTATTCATTTGATCCACACATAACATTTGGTCTATAACATTTTTTTTTATCTTCACGTTGTATCCTGCTCACAGCAGGTGGGCAGAGGGAACCCAGGTTAAGACACTCCGTCCCTCATTTTCCGCCGAATTCTGGAGGCATTGTATGTTGAGTGGCAGAACTAAACGCTGCGCTGTGCTTCATCACCAGAGCAAAGAATCATTTCTTTGCTCTGGTGATGAAGCAAAGCGAATATAAACCTAAGTAAATATTTTATCTCCTCGAGTAGGGATCGAACCCACAATCGGTCGATTTTACCTCTATCCTCTTTCTTCTATGGTTCTCTATTAGAGGTATAGTCTAGTTATAACTCTCCACAAACACGGCGTAATGCATCACTACGTCACAGCGTGTCCAATTACTCGAACACTTTATATCAATAAACACAAGGGTCCGACCCAAACACGAATTAACGTCAAATAAATAGTACTCTACAAATCGTCGCCCGTCGCGGTTTTAGAAACTATCTTGGTATAAAATTACACTAAATACTGTATAGTGCCCGTGACTTCAGCTCACTTAAATTTTTATACAAAGAAAATATATTAAAGATTTTTTTTACTCGGCTATTAATTATGGACGGAAAAAACTGGATTTTCCGTTTTACGTGTTAAAATATATGCAAGCAAAGTGACTGGCGACTATTAGCTTATGAAACAGTAAGCCGGAGTAGCGGAAGTAGCGCCGGAGATGCACACGCATGAACCTAGAATCTTAAAAGGTTATTAATAGAATCTTTATAAAACGTAAATACTTACGTTAACGTTGAAAAAGACGGTAAAATAGGGCTTGAAAGTTTGCATAAAATATCGACGTTTTCAAAAAATGGGTACGTGCAAAAATCGGTAAAGTGGGAGTGGGACTCACCCACCGAGGGTTCCGCATCAATTTCAGTATCGTTTGTCAACGGAAAGTATAATTTATGAAAGTTCACTAACTTAATTTCGCGGATGTATCTTGTATGTAATGAACTAGAAATATAATCTTATACTTGTAATTGATTTATCTGTGATATACCGAAAGACTGTTTTTATTTTTGTTATAAGTTCTAAACATTCTCACTTCATGCCAATTTCTATAATCGTAGCTCCGCGAGGACTACCCGTTTAGGTTAATAAAATGTGGCGAAAACGTTGTATAATAATGCTTTTGATAACATTGACTTACAAGCTTATTTTTTTCTAAGCCCCAAGCAACTACAAACCTAAACATTTGATGATAATTTCATCTTAACATCACCTGCATTAGAGCCACGACAGAAATGTATGTCATGATATGATCATCCAATGGTTCCTCTTTGCATAGAAAGGTACTCATAATGTAATTAAAATACAAGAAAACATTGCACTAAGCTTACATGAGGGGCAGTTTAAATATAAAACCTAGCTCACGTATTTATTTTTTCCTAGCGTCTGAATATTGTAATACTCGCTACGTACTCGTTCGAACGAAATATGGGTCGCCTTTAATAAAATAACGACAAAAGTATATAAGATAAATTTAAACAAGTTTGTGGTTTATATAACTTATTTTAAAAAGTTACTCAATTTAGAAAAGAAAAATACTTTTGTTTAGAAAACGTATAATTTAAAAAAATTGAACCAGTGCCCCTTGGAAACCGTCCACGCACTCTTACTACTATATCTAACTACAGAAATACATTTTACCAAGCGTATAAGTATTTCCATGTGCATAGGTTGATAAGAATTAATTCCTTAGAACACGCATAATGTTTATTTTTTAATAAAAAGTAGGCTGTCTCCTTTCTAATGACCCTAAGAATCTGTGCACAAAATTTCACGGTAATCGGTTAATTAGTTTTGGCTTGAAAGTGGAACAAACAATCTTACATTCATATTTATGATATTAATATTATAGTCATCCTCTTGTGTCTTGATTGAAATTGTCTTATTTCACAAAATATTTTTGGAAATCTTGCTAAAATATAATATTGAAAACTGAAATTGGTTGAGCCGGTTCTGAGATAAGCGTGCATAAGCACACAGTCAAACAGGCAAACCGACAAACAAACAACAATATTTTTAATATTTTTAAGGTGTTATTCCACACTTACGAAAGAAAA
This sequence comes from Heliconius hermathena, assembly GCA_013403705.1. Classification (NCBI taxonomy): domain Eukaryota; kingdom Metazoa; phylum Arthropoda; class Insecta; order Lepidoptera; family Nymphalidae; genus Heliconius; species Heliconius hermathena. The sequence goes on along the minus strand of JAAIXJ010000851.1, from coordinate 18,642 downwards.
ATACTTATTAAAAGTATAAAAATTTGAACGTAGCGGGACTCGAACCTGCGGCTCTTAGAAACCGACCAGTCGCTCTGACCACTAAGCCATACGTTCTCATCAAACTACGTCGAAATTTTTATACGCTTGTTACAACTTATTTATGTTGTTAGCATTTCTAAATAAGTATATTAAACAAACAACAATTAAAAAAAACATTGCTTACATTAATAAATGTCTCTAATAATAGATTTTCCCATATACGTTTCATGTACAGTTATTATATCTATAGACTAAGTACAATTACACTATATTATAATACACTACGTAATACGTATTATATTGAGACACGCGCTCTCCAGAACTCCCAACGCAGGAGAGCCACAAAGCCATGAGCAATTATATAGAAGATTGCGGTCGGAGCAACGACGAGAGGTTATAGGGAATATAAAGTTCTATACAAAGTTTTAGAAACATATAATGACATATAATTATTTCTTATAAAGAATATAAAATTTAAAGGGCAGTCGTGGCGCAGGGGCACAAATTGTGTCTGTAAACGCGACTGGTTGTGCGTTCGATCCCCACTCGAGGAAATGAAATATTTATTTAAATTTATGTTTCCATCTCTGCGCTCTGGATTCGAGGTAAAGGGCGGTATTGGGTTCCGCCACTCAACACACAATGCCTCCAAAATTCGGTGAAAAGTGGAGATCGAAGTGTCTGAACACTCTAGGCTCCCTCTGCCTACTCTGCTGTATGTGGGATACAAAGTGAAGCTGATAATAATAAGATATAAGAAATTTGTTTATAATAATAATAACGAGTTTATGGAAATCTATAAAAAGAGAAAATTGCACATACTTGAAATTTGTACATATATAAGATAGAAACGTTACATTTACGATTTATATTTTAAAAACATGTTGTAAAAGTGTTTTCTCTACAGTGAAATGTGTGAACCTCTTAAGTTTTATTACACAAGTTCCTGACGTCGTATACCAAAAGGCAAGATTTTTTTTATCACCAACTATCAGAGTAAATTTCAAATGGACAATATTTAACAACTAATGGTGCTTTCAAAAATTTTGACAAGTTATTTTGTTAGATAGTTTATTTATCGAGGAAGTCTAAAGGCTACAATATTACATCACGGTTATCGCTTATATATTATATAATCCCCTGTATCTATTATAATAATCTCGGCCCTCGGGCATTTTGAATGCCACATATCATATACGACATTAGTTATTTTAGGTCACGGATGGCGACCGCGGGTTAAAAGTAGTATGTTATATTGATCATTTCTTTATAATTATTTTAGTCAATTATACATACATAAATCTAAGTGAATGTTTAGTTTAAGTTCGAGTAGCAACCTCCCTCTACAAGTAAACCAACACGGGCCGGAGCTACACAAACAGAAGTAACGCACTTACTAAAGTGGGCAAGTTTTGAGACACTCGGCGGTAACGCAAATAGCGAGGCTTAGTGTTGGATCCATTATTTATGTTTAACATTCATCTGGTTTTCCAAATTGTATGTCTTTTGGCCATAAGTTGTTAGCTTTTCACCGCGTTATCAAACTGTAACAGATAGAGGCCAATCATGGCGCAGGGGCACAAGCGCGTGACTGTAAGCGCGACAGGTTGTGAGTTCGATTCTCACCCGAGGAAATGAAATATTTAATATCTTCATTTCCTCGTTCTGGTAATGCGTTAAGTGCCACCACAGCTTCGCTACGCTCGAGAATTTGGCGGAAATTGAAGATTGGAAATGTCTTAGGCCCAGGTTTCCTATGCCTATCCTGCTTTGTTCAGGATACAGCGTGATAGAATTACGCTCAAAATAAATCAAACGGAAATGTATATCAAGAGTTGTGTATGACAACTGACACATTTAATAGGTATGGTGGATACGTTGAAATGAATAACGTTATGTGATATAGATAAACTATAGCTGAAACATATTTTATTTTTTTAATAAAACTAGTAATTTCTATTTACTTAAATTTATTTAAATTTACTTATTAATGCTGCATGAGATGGGAAGAAGACCTGAAAAGGACTGCTGGCCCACGATGGAGACGGGTGACTCAGGACAGGCAGCAGTGGAAGTTGTTGGAGGAGGCCTATGCCAAAAGGCACACCCAGATAAGAGACCTATTATAGCATGCAACAGAGTAGTTTAAACATAGGAAAAATTGTTATCTTATTTGGGAATAAAAGGCTTTTCAATTTAAATTTACTTAAATTTATATTTCGATTTCTTTGCTCTGGTGTCGAGGCAAAGCGCGGCGTTGAGTTCTTTCACTCAATACGCAATGCCTACAGAATTCGGCAGAAAGTGGGGGACGGAGTGTCTTTCTAGCCTTTTCCCTCTGCCTACCCTGCTGTGTGCGGGATACAGCGTGAAGCTGATTTAGTAATTTCTGATATTAAAGCGTTTAACGAAACTCTATAATAGTCTCCTTATAACATGGGAACAAATATGCTAGAATAAAATTGATGTGTGTGCCTGTGTGCGTATGTGTTATAGATTATATTGATTATGTATTGTACTTATAAGTCGATAAAAAAGTTTTACTTAAAATATAATTCTAAACTTAAGTAAAGACTTTATAAGCAACATGCTAGAAAGAGTTTTCTATATAAAATCATAAAGTTAAAATATTATGCGGTATTCAAAGAGAGGAGGACGTCGACGAAGTTATGAGGGTCCATGACTCCTGAGGGACGGAAATGTGCGAGGAAAAGTAAATATTATATACGCTTTACGTCCACGTATGGGATATTTATGATGTTTATGTATATAGGTCTGAGGATATGTGACTAACCCGCATGCACCAGGACAGGCAGGCAGTGGGAGTGCTTAGACACTTCGTTACCCACTTTTTGAATGCTTACAGAATTTCTCGAGACATTGGATGTACAGTGGAATTAAGCCGTTGAGTTCATTCTTTGATTTAAATGTATTTGCAAAAGTCTCTTTAAATAACCAATTTTTAGAATTGGAATAAGGGGAATCAAATCCACAATCGCTGCGTTTACAATCAGACATAGCCTAAAATATTCAAAAATATAATTTTCTTGCAAAAGCAAGTTTCTTAGCAAATCGATATTCACCTCATAAATTTTACAGTCACAAATATCTATAAGCAGCGTTCACCAGTGATTGTATAAGACACTGTTGCCTCGAACCATACCTGAGGGGCAAAAATGTAGTTATCCTCAGCAAATAACGACGGCGCTCTACTTCCGGAATATGGAACCTACAATAACATGGATATTCCCATTTTGTTGAAAATATTTGTCTTTGAAATAACAGTCGTGACAGTTTTTTTCCTGCTCATTCGTAACTAAAACAGACAGTCAGTCAGTCTTTCAGTGTATATATAATAAATTATTTAAATGTTTCATGTTAAATAAACATAAAATATTGAATTATTTAATTAAGTGATTAAACCTGCCTTTTTATATTTCGTGATAAATGTATAAATAGGAAAAAAAAAACTTTGCTTTACTATATATTAACTTTCTCGCTATTGAAACAGCTTGTTGTTGAAACACTCCGTTCCCCACTTTTCACCAAACGTACGAGACATCGTAGATTAAGTAGAAGGGACCAGGGAATCTAGTTTTACGACTCTCTGTTCCCATAAAGACGCTTCTGTTGATAACTTTCCACCAAATTCTGGAGGTACTGCGTGTTGACTGGCGGAACTTAACTTCATTGCTAGAGCGAGGAAATGAAAACATAAAATATATAATTATCTCGACTGGGAATCAAACCCACAACCGGTCACGGTTACATTTAGCCGCTATCCCCTGCATCTCAATTCTAGAGCCATACTTATAATGTTAGAGTTACATTTTAACTATATAAAAATATAGAAAAACCGCTTCTAACCGATCGACGTGCGACCCGCGAGTAAGGACTTAAATGTTCGAGTGGAAATAAGCTTCGGAAAATGGGAATCCATTAAAAGATTATAAATCGATTTAAATTTAATGAATTTTGAACGTTAATTATTTCCTTTGGGACGTCGCAGTTGTAGGTTAAGCATACAAAACAATGTCATCATCCATTAAATATTAATTACTAGTGTAGTAGATTTTATAAAAAAAAGGAATGATAATTTAATTTGGGTTTCTTTCTTCTCACTTCACGCTTTATCCCGCTCGAGCGTTCAATCTTCGATGGCCAACTTAACGCGTTACCTTTACGGTTCGCCTTGTTACCAGAACGAAAATATTGAAATAATCCATTCTCCCGAGTAAAAATCGAACCTACAACCGTCGCCTTCATATTCACGGCTGCGTCCCTGCGTCAAGATGGCCTTCGTGATAGCTATTATATTTATCTCTGTGAGTTCTTAATAAGTTAAAATTTTTGTTTGTTATAAAATTTTAAGTTTAATAGATTCTTCCTAGTTACAATATCTAAAGTTGCACAAAACGCGCACAGCGCGCTCGGCGGCTTAAAAAATAATTAAACCGTTGTAGACTGCATTTTAAAATAAAACTTCTAAGCTTCATTATTTGTTACATTACCTTATAACATTTAAATTAAATTTAAAAATTGGCTTTGGAGGAAATGGAGGCCTCCGTGGTGCAGGGGCACAAGAGAGTGTGGTTATTGTGGTGTCACAAACGTGATCTAAAGTGGGGAATGGAGTGTCTTAACACTAGGATCCCATGCTCCCTCAGGTGTGTGTCCTGAGGGAACATGGGCACACAGCTAAAACAAAATAGTTCTTTACGTTCAGAGTTGGATTCTTGAGGAGTTAATCGGAACCTAATCCGCTTGGAAATCGTCCAAGCGCTCTGACCACTAAGCCATACGTTCGTTAATTCGACAAAAAGTGGGGAACGAAGTTTTCTCAACATTAGATTTACTCGGCCTACCCTGTTATACTAAGGGATACTTGAAGCTAAAAAAATATATTTCAAAAATTGCCCGTAAAGTTGAAAGCAGAGGAAGATTTGGCGTTAAGTAGGGGACGGAGCGACTTAATACTAAGTACACTTAATTTGTTTTAGATTAAGGACAAACGAAAAGAAACTAGTGTCAAGATCAAGTGTCACTTGGTCAAAATTCGAGATGTTCGAGATGTCCGATGTCGAGTAACACAACTCAGGCAGACGAAATTTGATTATTAATTCCCTCGAGTCGGGATCTAACCCATAGCCATTGCTTTTACAATCAGATACAGTCGTATCGCCACAACGTCGAAAGATATCTCGGTCTACATATCTTTGTCTTCTAGGTATGACGAAATGATGAAATTTACGAATACATCCACACATTACAAATAATATAATACGCTTGAATATAGCACTCACACTCAACACTTTGAACGAAGTATAGATAGAAGAAGATTTAAGTGAAGAATAACACTGTGTTTTTTTAAATATTGTGCTGTATCTTTTTTATTTTCATAGCAGGGTAGAAGGGAATCTAGTGTAAAGAGACTCCGGTCCCACGCATCGTCTAATTTTCGTGTTGAACGGCGGAACTCAACGTCGTCGCTTGTCTCGGTACCAGGGTGAGGAAATAGAAATAATTTAAATAATAATCAATCCGCCTAATGTTAAACGAAACATTTTTTTTTATCTTTATCTTAGAATCTCTGTTTCCATCGAAGGAGCTTTTACTCTACATACTGTCCTATTTAAAACATATACAGACACACGCCGGTGGCAAGATTACATATAAATATTATATCGTATGAGCTCGTGTTATAATTCCTTAGAACCGAGTTGCTCTCTGAGGACTGCTGTCTTCAACTTTATACAACTTGTATATAATATTTACAAAGTTAAACCCTCTTAATGTACTGTGAAGTTAACGAATGTATGCAAAATTAATATTTGTTCTGAGCTTTAATATTTATAACCGACCTCGAAGGAAACAGAAGTGTTTTAACATTAGATTCCCAGACTCCCTCTTATATCTTATTATGTGTGGAATGTTGTGTGTGGTATGAAGCTAAAACACAGTAAAACCTGCAGCTTTCGAGAGTTCATTTGAGTAAACGGGATAATCTCTGGGACTAGTACTAGTTGTTGTTTTCAATAGTCCACGTTTCGAGGAAGGCTACAGGCTACATTACATCATGTCAATCGTTTCGATGTGACCGCCAGTACCTGCGGTATAGTTTCTTTTCGCCAGTACCTGCGGTCACACTGCGGTTACTTCTTAGCGCTTATAATGATACGCGTGTCATTCACAACTATTAGTTATTTCCATTTGATCATCAGATCGAGTTAAGGCTAGTACAGATGTGTTCGTGTAAAATACAGCGTATACTCATAGAACCAGTAACATTGGCTGGTATCTCAATAAATAAAACTCTATTTTTACTGAGAACCTGATAGACAAAGAACAGATAAAATAATAATGTTACAAAGGATGTTGAACTTTTCAATGTCGGTCGGTTAGGGAGTGTGTCAGTAGGAAACGATCGAATTTTTTACGAGAACGGAAGATAATAAGATTTCCATTTTAGGTGTTCAAGTTCACGCGTACGAGGTTGCGGACGACAGTTAGTACAATATAACATGTAGAATTCAATTGTATTTCTACAAATATAATGTGACGCAGAACGTCAAATACAATAAACACTGAAAAGAAACGTCTCTTATGTTGTTAAATAACAAGAGGAGATCGCTCGAAGAATACGAATACTGAAACAAAAATACAATTACATAAGATAGATACCTTTTATCGTAGATGTGAAAATATTTATACATTTTCAATGACTGAGTTAAGAATTTATTATATATATATAATAATACTTTTTCAGTGTTCTACGCCGCGCCGTGTAGATCCAGGTTGTGTGTTGTCTGTTGACCATTCAGTATCGAAAAAGTTTTTTATATTATATAATATTTTTAAATTACTTTTTTTAAACCTAACCACTTTGGTAAAGAGGACCATGGGCGTATTCCGGATGAATAGTATTTATAGATATTTTCTAGAGAACTTGTCTTTAGTTTCAAATTTTAAATTTTTTCAGGGTTAATTTTTGATTTTTGATAAAAAATTCTATATTCTACTTCCCCCTAGAAACGACAGCCACTAATGGGTACATAGATACCGTAAATTTATTGTATCAGAGTGCAGTTTTAATTAGAACCAGTTGCGACGTGTGTTATTATGTGATGAATGGAAGCGCGCTGGGAGTAGTCTGTTGATACAAATCGTTGACTTGTAAGGCGTGTTTTGAATGTATGTTCGATATCTGTTAATTACTAAATAAGTTGTAAAAGTTATACTTATTTAAGTATTTTGCACACTCAAAAAAGTCAACATTTATACAGACCACGTAACCATAGAGACAATAAAAACATTCGTTTCTCTTTACTTTATTATGAAGGCAGTACAAAAGCTCTCTTAAATTATTTAACGGTTATTTATATACAATGCTTTATGCAACCTTTAAATAATTTAGAAGAGTTATTATAATATTGAATAATATTTTTTATTATAATATCTATATACACCTGATAAAAACTAAGTATTTAATGTGAGGACGTTGGTGACACGGCAACAGGATAGAGATGGGATCGTAATAGAAAGTAGTAGTATAGCAATGGTGGCTAGTCAGCGGCAGGTACACACACAGTGGCGAAATAATGTTGGATTTGGAGATATTTATCAAGAATGTAGAAAAAAGGTTTTTTGTTGCTTCAAGCTATATCCCACGCACAGCAGGGCGGGCAGAGAGAACCTGGGAACTAAAAGTTAAAACACTTTCATTCCCCCTTTTCCCTTACTGTTAAAAAATTATAGCCAAAATTTGTATAAAAGCACTTTTTATTGTACTACGGATTGTTTTTTCTCTCCTAACAGAGATGACTAACTAACAGACCAACAACACAAAAAGGTTTTGAGAGAACGTAAGAGTATTTCGACGTAGCGTAATAAGAACGTATGACTTAGCGGTGAAAGGTCTTTTACAATTTTTTAGTTTCGATATTGGGTTCAAGTCCCGCTCCATGCAATGTGCAATATTTTTTTTTAATATTTAAATTAAAAATTAAATTATCTTCACGCTGTATCCCGCAAACAGCAGGGTAGGCAGAGGGAACCTAGTGTTAAGACACTCCGTTCCCCATTTTCTGCCGAATTCTGGAGGCATTGCGTGTTGAGTGGCAGAACTCAACGCCGCGCTTAACCTTTTTAATATTTAATAACATAAAAAATCATTCAGGTATGAATTATCTTATTTAAGCTATTATAATAATTTCAAAAAGAACCTAGTATTTCATCTCTCTGTTTTACATTTTCGGCTTTTCCATTTAAAAAAATATACATTGTCCAAACAGGGGTAAACTAAAAACATTTCAAATATATTATAAATACAAACAAGTCAAACAAAAAAAGTTAAGATGAACCCACAACTTTCACGTGTCGATTCAGATACTTCAGCCAGAGTCTAAGCGTTTTTGGATCAATATTATATAATGTTTTCCTTTACAACATAATAAAATTATTTTTAAACAATTTTTAAAGTGTTATTCCACACTTAGGAAAGACAAATACTTATTTAGAAAACGTATAAAAATTTGAACGTAGCGGGACTCGAACCCGCGCCTCCTGGAAACCGACCAAGCGCTCTGACCACTAAGCCATACGTTCTGAACGTAACGTTTTCTAAATAAGTATAATTAAATTATTTGTACCATAATAAAGTGTGTTCATTTAAAAGCTACATAATAAATTAGAAAGGCATTCATCCATTACACGTAATTGCTATCAAAAACAATAGGCGCTCAGTCTCTGCACATGAAGAAGGTTAAGAAAACAATGCAGAAATAAGATAAATGCGTAAAATTAATAGTTCTCAACTTTCTGCCAGGAGGTGACAGTTCTTAACGCCGCGACTTGGTTCGTTACCAGCGAGGAAATTAAAATATTAAATATTTATTATAATTTCCTTCACTAGGAATCGAACCCACAACTTGGCGTGTACAGTCGCACGCGTGTGCCCCTGCGCCACGACTGGCCTCAAGTAAGAGGCTAAGCAGTTTCTTCTCTATAATTTTAAGCAAGTGAGCGTCTTCATCCTTATTCTAGTCTAATATATTCACCACAGTATTAGAAACAATTTACTCATTTCAACGTCCAATTATGTAGTAACTCACCTGACCAATTGACGATAGAAAGATGTCATTTTATATTGTAACATTGGTTGCTTATGCCAAATTCTTTCATACCATATCGTTTTTAACTACTTTTATAAAAAAAAAACGGTCAACTGTAAGTCAGACTCTTCCACGTTGGATTCTTTACCAATTTTGTCATTGTAGACCAAAATAAAGTATGACATATAAAGTTGACGAAGTTAAGTTTTGGTCCATATGTATTGATTTTGTTTGGATTTGATTATGCGACAAGTTTCCGTTCCGTTCCATTTTTACTGTTGAGATGCGCAATCCTAAAAACACAATAAAAGCTGTAATTTTAACGAAACTGAAGTAATACTTTAACCCAAAGTAAACTTTGAGTTAAAGTATTATTTTTATGTCGTCGTTGTCTCTAGTGTCTCACTGATGGTTATGCATTCGAATCTAGCCCTGGAGTGTTCCTTGTTTTTAAATTTGTAATTTAAAAAAATCCTAATACATGTGTCCTCTTATTTGTCAAGCTAGAAAAACTCCTATGGTAGTATTACACACCACTTAAAAAGTATTTTTTTTCAATAATATAGTGATAAGGCAACAATTAGTTGCGGCGAAACTTTGTTTCAGTGTTCTACGCCGACTAATGTCTGTCAGTCACTAAATGACAGAAGAGTGTTATGTATTTATTAAGAGTGGAAGCGTTATAGTCATAGCGTCACATAGGGTAAAATATTTTAAACCCATACCTAAAGAAATTAATCAAGATACCTCAACAGTTTAGACGTAAGATTTTTTTTATTTCACGATGTTTAACCATGTTGTATTTCGTGTGACGCAGTACGTATGCGGCAGTTTCCCTTTTATAGGTTTATGTGTGCGTGCGTCGTTCTTGACTAACAGCGTTTTATGTTACAGCGATAATTTTATTATTTATTTTGTTTGAAAAAATCACTTTTTCATTTTTGGAAAAAAAATGTATTAGGCTTTTACAGAGTAGTTAAAACTGTGGTTTCATTTAAAGTGGTGCTGACAAAACATCCTGTATATAGGTACATTGGAGTGGCGCGAGCGGACGCCCGCGGTCGCGGCGACTGACTCCCAACATAATCTGATTACTGCGAAACTCAATTAAGCCTCGTTATTTATGATTCACGTTCAAATTGATACTGATTTTAGCTGACGATCAGTTAAATGTCGTTTGACTGTAAATGCGACGGCTATGGATTCGATTTCCAATCGGGAGAATGAATTATTAACTCATAACACAAGGTTCACTCTTTTTGCTATATGCAGGATAGAATTTAATGCTGAAACAAAAATAAAAACAAACAGATATTACCGTAAAACGTAACACGAAAAAAAAATACTCAATTCTATATTTAATAATAATATTAAAAAATGGATTAGTTCATTAAAACCACATCATCTCACCAAAAAACTGTAACTCTACGCAAATATCAATATTACATTTTTACTTTTTTAAATAAAGTTAAAGCTTTAGAAAGAAATTAATGGGAAAAAGACTTTTAAATGGATTAGACATGAAGCGACATCACCCCCCCCCCCCCCCCCCCCCCCCCCCCCCCCCCCCCCCCCNCGCGATCTCTAATCGATGAGACAATTACTGCAACAGCCTCACGCCACGTTTTCTCGCCTAAATGCTTTAATTAGTCCTCTGATCGCTATTCAGAGCGAGTTTCTTTTATTCTTTTGTGTCTTTTGGTTATTTTTTGCAATTTTGCGTTGAATATTTTATAGTTTTTTTTTTTCGAACAGTATTAGTAGGATTCAAAAGTTGTATGCATTTTGCTCTTATTTGTATGTATTTATACACAAGACATACTTGTGTTTGTCCATACGCCACGCGTTGTCTGGAAGAGATGGCACTCGACGTTTAGATCGGACAAAATGTTACAAAAGAGTGTGATTGACGATATATTTCTGTGTTATTTTTGTCCCGTACTCTGTTAAGTAATTAAGTGTTTTCTATTTTATTATAATAATTTTTGTAATAATGAAAAGACCAAGTCACATATTGTAAATTAGGCAGAGTATTTGTGATGTTAGGTCGTCAACATGTGTTCAGGTCGTGTAGAGTTAGAAACCTGTCCTTACTTTGAGGAGTAGGAGGTTGAAAGTTCATGTTTGTTGTTGTTTGTGTACTAGCACAGGCTTACACTGCACTGAACCGCCGCGCCACAACGTCCATAAGTCAATTATCCGACAGTAACAAATAATAATATTTACTTTATCACTTCATACAATACTAAAATACAAATACACAAATCTAATACTTAACGACGACAAGCCACAACCAAGTACTCTGTAGATATTGAAACTCATATTAATTAATTAACTAAAGTGATTATTCCGCAATGGCTTCAATTTAATTAAAAAAATGATATCGTTACCGAATACGCTATAGTCATGTCAAAGATATTACAGGTGCGTAGTGGAAAATTTATTAGATAGACTATATATAACTGTCACTTCTACAAAACTTCTTTTTCTATTGGTTTTGCTTCTCGCTAAAGCAGAATAAAGCTTCATAATTATCATGTAAAAACAAAATAGTCTCACCCTGTAACCAGCACAAGCTAGGTTAGACAGAGAGAACGTGGGATCCTAGTGTGATCCTAGATCCTACACTCCGTACTCATTAAAACACTTCCGTCCCCAACTTTCCACCGAATTCCTGAGACCAGTCACCAGAGCCAACCCACAACCATCGCGTCAACACTTGCACACTTGTGCCCCTGCGCTACGACGATCCCAAGGTCTAGTCAGTAAGGTAAAATAACCGTAACTGAAAGTTGTGTATGAACACATTCTAAGTACCCTACTCCTTAATTATTATTATTGTAATTCCTATGAGTAATTCCTAGAGCTTTCTACCAAACTCTTCAGCTTTATAATAATGGTATAAATAGTGTCGAAGTACAGATATAATAGCATACAAAATTAATTGAGAAATTCATACTCATAGTTTATAATTTAGGTATGAAAATTTTATTTAAAGATAGATCTTAGAGTTGAGAGAGGTTTATAAGTACGAGCCTAAAAGAGGACTACCCAAAATTTTACGTCTTAGGCTTCAAATAAGACAAACTGGCTCGCGACGACTCGGAAATTGGAATAAATCAAATATAAATGACTTTTTTAAGTTCAATACACAAGTTATAATAGAAAACTTCACAGCTCACCGAATACCTCCAAAGCCACATAACAAAAGAAATTAATTGGAATTTTCCAAACAGATTATATTATAAAATATTCCATGCATTTAGTTTCCATTTTAACGCGTTTCTATGTAGGTCAGCTGTAGGTAAATCTTATTACTAAGTTTCTTATGTTTCTTACACTATACAAAAAAATGTCGCAGTATATAAACCTATAGTGGTTTTTGTGAAATACGCTATTTAATAATATTTCATATTTTTAATTATGGAATGAAATGAAATTTCCAAAATTTTGTGGAATAATTGTCCAAATTTATTTAACACTTAAGAAGATATACAAAGAGAATAATTTTACACACTCACAGAAGGAAAGAAAGAAACTTAAAGAAATATTAAAAGAAACAGATACGTATTAGCAAGGCGAAAGCGAAACAGATACGTATTAGCAAGAAGATAAGGCTTAAAATTGAAAACAAGCAATGAGTACAATATTAAAACAAGTGAACGTCGCAAGCGATAGTAGCCGACTCTTTACTCGTAGCTAGCAAGCAGGCTACGTCACGCACAGCAAAAAAACTCGAAACAAGTTTGTCATGCGAGTGCGCTGCGTGCGGATAATTATAATAAATATAAATATTAACAGTTTAGTTTTAAGTAAATTTGAAAATAGAATGTAGTGTAAGAATATAATGTAAATATAGAATAAAATAGTTTTAGTAATTATTATAATTATGAATTAATTTTATTAAAAGATAATATTCACTACAAACCTATACTAATATTATACACCCGAAGAGTGAGTAATAGAACTATGGGTTCGAATTAAAAATTATTCTTGTATTGGATAGTCCATTTTTCGGGGTTTGCTATATTATAATATTATTTATTATACTTATGATGTCTTAATAGTTTGGATGTCACCCACGCTCGAACTGTTAAAGACCAGTGATTGACAAAAAGAAAATGATGTTTGACCCAATAAACCCAACGACTTTGACTTTGCGTAGAGACATCTCTTCATGTGTTTTTTCTACAGTATTTATCATGGGGAGTGTTCTGGGGAACTGTTGGACCCCAAGGTCAAATATCATCCACATCATCTGGATACGTGACAATCCACTACCATACGGTTTCGTAGGAACTGCCTTCCACGCCCCACGCAACTATGGAATGACCTACTCCCTACCTGTCTCTTACCGTAAGTTCCGGCAATCCACCTGTAGCTCCTCTGGTGTTACACGGAGTCGTGGGCGGCGGTGATCACTTAGGATGAGACGAGCGTACCTAGTTTGCCTTGTCTTCATTCTTCATTAATATGTTAAAATACTAATAACAAAAATTTTAAAAAACCCTTAAGTAATCATAATCGAAGTGTTATCAGACCGCGCGCTTCCTGTAAAAAGCAATTTCCTCGAGGCTCTGCTTGAACATTTCAAAATGGAGGATTTCAGTTCTTATCTATAATTGAGTAGCAACAAGATTTCGGTGTGGGCCTGCTAACTGCTAACAGATATAACATTGAATCAGAAAAATGAGCTATGCGCTATATATATGCAGGATATAGCAAGTGACACAGAGGAAACGTTAAAGAGGAAGAGTTAAGACACTCAGTCCCTCAATTAGAACGGCGCTATTTTTTGTTACAATAGCTTAATTACAAAAAAAAACAAAATTAAAAATGGCACGGACCATCAAAATCTAAAATCTCAAAAATACTTTAGAATCCCCCTGATCTTAAATCCCTTCAATCATAGTACGAAATCCTACTTATTGGTACGCTTTTTTTAAATAAAATCATCTCTATTTTACAATGATGTTGACGTTTATTTAACAAAGTATCGGTGGTCAATGTATATAAAAATTACAATGTCAGTTGCGTAATTTGATTTTGAGGGCCTGGGCGAGAGCTTTCAAATTCATTTAGTATCTTATAAGAAGGAACATTTCAAATATAATTATGTCCTAACACAGACGGTCTTTCATTTATTTAGACACTCGGCGCGATACCTCTTTCCAATATTACCAGATTAAGCTAACACTATACTATAGTGTATACTTTTTTAACCACTAACACTGTATCCCGGATGTAGTGTTGGCAAAAGGAACTCAGTTAAAAACTAGTTAAATAGATAGAAAAAAGAGTTGTATTCTATAGTAGTACATATTATAAAAAAACATATTTACATTATTAAATTTTCTTAATTTTCTCGGACCTATTTATATTTTGCGAGCAACAGAGGCCAGTCGTGGCGCAGCGGCACGAGGTGTGACTGTAAAACCTATAAATAACTATATATTTTTATCCAAATTTGTAAAGTGTAGATCGACTGTCTTCATGACTAAGCGAGGACGATGTATGAGATGCATGCTCATAGCCACGAGCGGTGGTAATAAACAATATGTGGGGGTCTAACTTCGTCGTCGGTGTCGCAGTCACCAGCTTATGAGATTATGTTGGTGCTTAACTAGATTGCTTCTACACATCTATGTTAGTTTCAATATTACTATTTAATACGTAATTATAACCAAAGCCTAGTTACGTATAGGCGTCAATTCGTTTTATGTTCTTAACATATCATATATTAAAAAAAACCGGACAAGAGAGTGTCGGGCTTCCCCATCGAAGGTTCCGTATAAATATTGGAGGTCTCGAGCTGTTTTGAGCTGAGCTGAAATTCACTGTAAAACCTATAAATAACTATATTAGCTTAGCCAGAATCCTTTCATGTGGTACCTCACTTGAACTAGCCACTTTAATACTGATTTTTTTCCCGTTTTAAGGCTATTAATTTTTAGAATATTGTAGAATACAGTGAAAAATTATCGAGAGGTAATGTAATTCATATGTAAATTGTAAGAGTAAAATGAATAATGCCGTAAATACATTTTTATTTTATGACTAGCGGCCCGCCCATGGCTTCGCCCGCTTAAAATACATGATTATTGATTTAGTAAAGTCAAAGACAAAGTCAAAATCAAAGTCAAATAATTTTATTCAAAATAAGAAGTTACATGCTTCATTTTTTGAACGTCAAATAATTTACCACCAGTTCACTAAAATTAATGCCTCAGNTATATATATATATATATATATATATATATATATATATATATATATATATATATATATATATATATATATATATATATATATATATATATATATATATATATATATATATATATATATATATATATATATATATATATATATATATATATATATATATATATATATATATATATATATATATATATATATATATATATATATATATATATATATATATATATATATATATATATATATATATATATATATATATATATATATATATATATATATATATATATATATATATATATATATATATATATATATATATATATATATATATATATATATATATATATATATATATATATATATATATATATATATATATATATATATATATATATATATATATATATATATATATATATATATATATATATATATATATATATATATATATATATATATATATATATATATATATATATATATATATATATATATATATATATATATATATATATATATATATATATATATATATATATATATATATATATATATATATATATATATATATATATATATATATATATATATATATATATATATATTTCATTTGAGATGATAAATCATCAAATGGCATAGCATGGGTAGGCTATTTAGGAAAATGTAATTCTCAGTTATTTCAGAAGGCAAACGATTGTTGTAAACAAAGCGCTTAAAGAAGAGCCATGGAAACCAATCCATAGAGGGAATTTGCTTCTAACTAAGAATAAAAAAAGGACCAATTACAAAAGGTTTCAACATATAGTGTTTTAAGGTAAAATATGGAAAACTCGATTTATTTATTAATAAATTGCTTTTATTCTTTCGAATCTATTCGAATTATTCGATTTCATTACTTTGAAAATGGAGGGACTTCCTTCTGCCTACTCTGCTATGCTGGAAAACTCGGTAAGGGAAATAAAAGTACTTCTTATAAAAATAGAGTTATGTATGTATGATACAATTGTGCTATAAAATCAAACCAGTTATTGACTGTTCTCCCAAGAGCCTACGATATTCTATTATTTTTTATATAAGTTTAGTTTTGGCGAGATTGGGTAAGGGTCTGTGATTTAGTTTTTTATTTATGGTGAAAATTTGTTTGCTACCTATAATTTTTTACTAATGTTATTTAACTGAAGAGTTTGTTTGGGAGAACGAAACAAAACGAAACTCTAAATCTTGGAAAATACTGGCTCGAATGATCCATATTTAAGAATATTTAAAAAATAACATATTAAAGATAGCTATCAAATTGTTATAATAATTTATAGACAACAGATAATAAATATAGGCTTTGATTTTGACGTTAACAAATAACCAACTACCTATGTTTTAGGTATTTATTTTATGTGCGCTTGAGAAACGGTATTGTGATGTAAATATGCGTTTTGAAGATTTACATGGGTTTTTTTTAAACTATCATTTTTATAATATACGGTGAAGCAGCACAACGTCGGACTGTAAGCGCGACGGTTATAGGTTCGATGCCCACTAAGGGTAATGAATTAGTTTCATTTCCCCGCTCTGGTATACAATACAAAGCGCGTCGTTCTTTCTCTTCGTCCCGCCACTTGACACGCAATGTTCCTAGACAGGGGCGGTGCGTGAGGAACGTAGTGTCTGTAACAGCTAGATTATTGAATACAAAAATATTTTTTCATTCGATTTTTTTAGTTCCTAAAATTTTACTACACTTCAACTTTATAATATTATTATAGATTACTATAGTCATTTAGGTTATTTAAAACATTTGCTATAATTTCTCCAGAAACATTTACCTACTTTAAATAATGTGAGTTTATTAAGAGCCTCTAAATAAACCTTTTGGGGTAATCTTATAAATACATTATGTTGATCCTCTCTGCAGACATCAATAAAGGTTAGACGTTCAAAAATAATACATTAACTTTAAAATAATATACTTGTTTTATTTAAAGATACTACTACTATTTTTCATTTTCAGCATTTTGTTTTGACAACATTTTTCATTATTTTCTAAAGATTTGTAAAGATCGAGGCCAGTCGTGGCGCAGTGGCACAAAGTGTGACTGTAAAACCGACTGGTTGTGGGTTCAATGCCCACTCGAGGAGATGAAATATTTACTTAAATTTATATTTCCATTTCATCGCTCTGGCTTCGAGGCAATGCGCGGCGTTGAGTTCTGCCACTCAACACGCAATCCCTCAAAATTCGGCAGAAAGTGGGGAACGGAGTGTCTTAACACTAGGTTCCCTCTGCCTACCCTGCTGTGTGCGGGATATAGCGTGAAGCTGATTTGATTTTTTTAATAATTTTATGTTAGGTGAAATTTAATATAAAAACAGCATTTTTAAACTGTCCTTAATTTTAAATCTTAAATAGACGGCGCTGTGCATAAAAAAAATATATTTTTATAGTTTGGAAAGGTTACCGCTCCACTCTATCAAAAAATAATGTACTTAAAGTGTTAAAGATATTTATATTTGAAAAAAAAAAGAAACATACGCAATGATATCTATTGATTACATATGATAATGAATGTTGATAACGCATAATACATATTGTTGAGTTATTATTTGCTAAACGTTAATTACGTCATGTAAGTGTAATCTATACTTATAATAAATTTAACATAAACATAGTAGTATTTTTCTAACAATGTTCAAATGGTTACAGTTCAATTGTAAGTCCAATAGATGGCGCTGTGCGTCTTATTTATATGACTGTATATGATAAATTTACGTACGTCACGTTTTTAAAGTACAATTGTTCATAGTACTAACTACAAAGTAAACTAAATTGATTTGTTGGTGAAGATTACCTTCGTAACAGTCTAGCTTAATTCGTAATTATGTTAAATAACAGTGANTCAAGAAAAAAATGCTCTGACACTGTTTATAAAAATATCCCGCAGTATTATTTCATAACTTACAAGCGACACGTACCGACATTGCACTATTGCACTTGTATACTGCATGTATTAGGACCTTGAATAGGTTGCTGCTGTTTTTTGAAAGATGGCGTTGCGGCAATCTGTGCATGGAATTTGGTACGGTAACGAATCACCAAAAAGTTAAAAAAAAGTAGTACTATATGTAACCTCAAATTATAGTAGAATAGTGTTTACTACAGTGTCAACTACATATTTATATTCAGTTTATGAAAATGTGTACTTTTGTGCCAAATAAAGTGCTTTTGGGGGGAATTTTATTACACTACTTTATTCAGAAAAAATCTGCAGCAGAAGCACACAGAATTCTCGTT
>JAAIXJ010001456.1:30780-57476 GCA_013403705.1 Heliconius hermathena | reverse complement strand
GAATTATCCATTATAATGCCTAAGTTTTTAACTGTATTGGGAAACTCTAAGTTAGTTCTAAGTTAGCTAGTATATGTTTTGGTTACGCGGCGGATTTACTACAAAATGCAGCAAAATCGATGCATTAAATGCTTGTATCTTTTGATTGCTTATATTTTGTAGCTTGATTGTTTCCGTCCTTCAACAGGTTTTTGGATAAACGGACTTGTTGTCCGTGATCCTATAAAAGTTCCGGTTTTAGCTTTTGAGGTACGGAACCCTAATATTCCAGACCAAAGTCACTGAACGATATATTATATTTAAAAAAAAACATGTTGAATAATTATTAAATTTTACTACATTCATTTATATTGTTTATTTTATGTTTCTTACATACGTATTTAAATAAAACAGCTGTGTAATAGTAATAATTCAAAATATTCTTACATTTGCAACAGGTTTACCGTATGTGATATTTAGTAATTTTTTTTATCAAAGTCAAAGTCAAAGTCAAATAAAGTCAAAGTCAAATAATTTTATTCAAAATAAGAAGTTACATGCTTCATTTTTTGAACCTCAAATAATTTACCACCAGTTCACTAAAATTAATGCCTCAGACCTGAGAAGAACCGGCGCAAGAAACTCAGCGGGACTTATTTTTTTAAAATCAATTATACAAAATCACATTTCAACGTTTCTGACAATGATACTTTGAAATAGACTGGAGCGAGCATTTCATTCCCAAGGCGTGTTATCATTTATATAATCATTAATTTGGTAATAACCTTTAACACACAAACGTCTTTTCACAACTCTTTTAAATTGTGATATAGAACATTCTCGGACGTTTTCTGGGATCCTATTGTATCTTTTGGTTTGTTTATGTTTATGCATAAGAAACCAAAATGTTAGGTTAGAAATATAAGGTTATGGGCTCAGTAGGTTCATACAATACAAGCACGGTGCTTGACATATCGCGTCTTTTAATTCTAATATGATAGACTCGTATGTGCTAATCCAACACCACGCAACATCTTTTTTTTTAAAAAATTCTTAAAGGAGTTACTATATTAGCATACCCAGCGATAAACTTAGATAAATAATTCGTCGTAATAGTCGTCATTCCAAGAAATCTCTCCAATGATTCTCTGTCGGTCGGACTAGGCAGTTCTTTTATAGCCCTTAACTTATTTTTATCTATATGCATACCAGAATTAAACATATGACCTAAATAAATAACTTCCTCCACTCCGAATTCACATTTATCGCGATTCATTTTAATACCCACTTGCCGCGCCCTATTGAAGAGAAGTTTTAGTCTAATATCATGCTCTTCCATAGTACGCCCGTGAACTATTATGTCATCAACAAACGAATAAACTCCTTCTAAGCCCTCAAGCAACTGACAAATTTTTGCATGAACACTTCACTAGCACAACTAATACCATACGGCAGCCTTAAAAATTGATAACGATCAAAGGGAGTGCCAAAAGTGCATAAATCAGTGCTTTCAACATCTAATTCAATCATCCAAAAGCCGGACCGCGCATCTAATTTACTAAAATATTTGGCACCGCGTAGCGCAGACGCAATATCAGTAACAGTAGGTAGCGGATAATGAAGAACGTATCGCACGATTGAGAGGTCGCGGATCGAGACAGACACTTTTTTGCTGGCATACCGCACTGACCCAGGGAGTTGGATGTGATACTTTTCTTATAATCCCTATTTCTTCCATATTATTTAATTGAAACTTTAATTTATCTCTTATACCGAATGGAATTTTTCGAACTGGACATACTGACGGACATACATTTTTTTCAATCATAATTTTATATTTACCCGGTAGTTTACCTATACCCTGAAATAAATCGGCATATGTTTCTATATTTAAAGAATTTATACGCTTAATAACGCCCAACTTTTCACAAGTATCTTGACCTTAAACATTGACAATTATCATTACAGATTACAAAATTAATTTTATAAATATTATTATTATATATCCAAGACATCTCAATAGAACCAAGTATAGGTAAGTAATTCCCACAAAAAGATTGTGCTAAAAGCACATTTTTTTAAATCATTTAAACAATATCCTAATTTTGTATAAGTTAAGAATGATAAAACATTTAGATCGGATCCCGAATCCAATTTAAAATTTATAGGCACACCAGTACTATATAAATATAATATTTCAAACCATTTGCTATTTTTATTACAATAATCATTTACAGTCGACACAAGAAACAGGTCATTGTTACTAACACTTTTACGAAGCTCATACACTTGTTTTTTACCTTTCACCGGACACATCTTTCTATAATGTCTTTTGTTATTACACGAAAAACACTGCACAAACCTGGACGGACATCGATGATAGTTATCTATATTATACGAATTACCACACGCGACACAACACTTACGCCCAATATTAATAATCTATCTCCTACGTAGATCTGCATTCCCGCTATCCAGAGCGGCCCGCTCGCGCACGTGTCCGCGGTCCGCGCTCGGTGCCGCCGCTGTTGCCTCGCCGCCGCCGCCGCCGCGCCTCGGTGCACGCGCACCGAAAAACGCGTCCACTGTTCGAAACGCAGCCGATGATTCCGCACCATTACATATTTCGTTTTGCTTAATCTCTGCAATTGATATTTCGTTTGCCTGACAATTTTTTATAGCTTTTTCTAAGGTCAATTCCTCTATCCTTAGTAATCTGTCACGAACTGTAATATCGGATATGCCACAAACGATCCGATCTCGTATTAAACCATCCTCTAAATACTCAAACTCACAGTGATGACTCAACAGACGCAACGCAGTTACGTAAGCGTCAATGGCTTCGCCTGGTTCCTGAGCACGTGTAAGAAACCGGAACCTCGCATTGTTGTATTATGTTTCGATACAAAATATTCATTAAATTTTTTAACGAACAAATCAAAATCATCCTGGCTTTCATCCTTTATAAACTTGAAGGTTGAAAATATGTCATATCCGTCAGGTCCGACCAAATTAATAAGTAAACTCGCTTGTACTTCCTTTGTTTCTCTGTACGCTCTCGATGCTTTTAAAAACACTTGAAATTGAGTATACCATTTACGCCACGCGTCCGCCTGATTTGCGGGGCCACCTTCCAATATTTTCCGTTGGAGGTCTAGCGTGTTCCATATTTACTAATAAACAATTGATTTACTTGTTTAAATTTAACACTGCTGTTACCATATAGTAAAACAACAAGCTCACGACCAAAACTGATTTTATTTCTCTTAACATGTTAACGATACCAAAACACAAACAAACAATATTAGAATTTTTGGCTGTCTTCTGTTTGTCCGGACCTTCTGCGCTTAAAACGGCACGCTTAAATTATATTACTATTGATTTAATGAACAGAATTGACTGACAACTATAATGACTTCTAATATGTTTTTTTTTATTATTTTAATCTGTAATATTCTAATATGATTTTTTTACTACATTATCGTAATTTCTATAAGGATTTTTAATTGATTTGAATTAAAAAATACGACTGTTGATATTTTTGTTGATATTTGATATTTATAAATCCACATAATTTATAGATCCACAGTTTCGACTTTTCTGACGGGATGTGCTCCCCTAGGCCGTATCCATAACAATGGACTAAAGGAACGCCAATGTCTGGCTAGTTTTGGTTGGTGTCTGGAATAAATTACCGGTCTCCTCGCCCGCAAGTGCGAGTGGTTTCCCCTATCCGCCACCTGGGGACGCGCCCAGTAGGGAGACTAGCAAGTCCTTTGGGAACTAAGGCATAACATACCCTAACCTAATAATCTTTTTTTACTTTTGAAACATAAATAGTACTTGTTTGTTGAAATCTAGCTATAGATAACCAATTGAATCAACTAACGCCTTGCCATAGCAACGTGTATATTACTTTTTACAAAAGTGTAACATATTGTGAAATATGTGACAGTGCAGCTTCACGCTGCATCCCGCACACAGCAGGGAAGGCAGAGGGAACCTAGTATTAAGACACTCCCGTTCCCCACTTTCTGCCAAATTCTGGAGGCATTGCGTATTGATTGGTAGAACTCGACGCCGCGCTTTATGATAGTGTATGTTACATGTATTTTTTTAATTTAATAATACTTAGTAAATTGTATTAATTATTTTTAAAAAGTTTGCATTTTGCACTGCCTTGTCTATAAAAAATATAAACGTTAAAAAATATAAACGTTTCGTAAAACGGAGTACAACGATTTTGCTTCACATATTAATTGTATAGATATTATAAACTTCAACTTTATAATGTTAATAATAATGTATGAGCTACAGCTTACAGTGTCGAAATACGCGTTTTTGCTATTTAAGGCTATTATTTTGTAGGATTATATCACAAATGTATAGTTTTCTGATTTTTTCATGAACTAATACTACTTGTAGATGTCAGTTACCAAGTTACCTTCACAGTGTTGAAATAGGTTTTTTGCGCTATAAGCTGCTATATCTTTTTTTTTAAATAAATGTAGAGATATTTCTTTTTTCAGGAAATCATGAGGCTGTAGATATAAGTATATAGTTTGAATTTCATAAATTAAATTAGAAGGTTCTCGATAGACGGATAGACAACAAAGTGATCTTGTGAGGGTTCCTTTTTTCTTTAAAAGGGTTCCGTACGAACCCTAATTAACATTGATATATTTAAATCCAACTTTAACATCAACATCAAGTCAATCATTAAAAAATCCAAAAAAATAAACCGAAAAAAGTCTAAGAGTTGACTGAGGTGACATCCGTGTCTAAAATCCGTCCTATATCAGCACCTAGATTAATCCAATGGGCCAATCTTAACGTAGTTTGCTTCAACTTTAAACAAACTTTAGTTAGGGCGGCGTCCAGCGGGAGTAAAGGCCCACGTATATGGTAACAATAAATATATATTTTTTACATAATTCTTAAAAACATATTTAAAAACGACCGTTTCAACTAAACGTAGGTTACGTAAGATTTTATGTACGTTTAGTTTATTAGTCTTAGCATAGTAGACTAATAATTCTCAAAATCTCAACTTTGCTAAAATGACATAGGCCAGATCTATGGCCAGAGCCCTGGGATCTTAAGTATTTATTATTATACTAGCGACCCGCTCGCGGCTTCGCCCGCTTATACCACATAATTATTTACTTAACACACTGAATTATGTTCGTGTTTTGATATACAGGTGTGGTGTGTTTGAGACATCAAAGTTGTTATGGAGTTATTATCTTAAAAACTAGATTAGATACGCAATTCTGCTTATATACTTTCTATGATAGACTCTTTGCTTTATATCCTATAGAAAATGAAACATACATAGAGAACATATTTTAAATCATTTATTACTGTCAAAATTATAACTACTTATAGTCCTGTTTACATATTATAAACATTTCAATAATTATAGGAGCATCAGATACTTATTCATAACCTAACTTATACCTTTTATATTTCAAAAAATGACAAAATTAAATTTTAAAGCGTATTTAATTGAGAGTTTGAGACTTAATCTGTACAAAAAATGTCTAATATTTTTAATAAACTTATAAAAAAAAAATTACGAAGCAGAACTTTATCCGCGCCTCTTGTACACCGTGAGTAGGCGAATCCTACTCACAGTGTACAAGAGGTGAATTTTAACGTAGTAAAAAATAATAATCTTACCCAATCAATAATCATTTCGTAAAATAAACTATTAAGACTTTGCTATTTAACGCATTACAACAGAGCAAGAAGAAATTTATAAACAAAATTCCATATTCTTATCTTAAATTCACAAGCGGTTTAAGTATTAGAAGATGCCATTTTCAGGGTTCCGTATCCAAAGGTACCCTACCCGACGATAGGGTTACTACAAAATCTCCGCTGTCCATCCGTCTGTTTATCTGTCCGTCTGTCACCAGGTTGTTTCTTATGAACCGTGATAGTTAGATAATCGATTTTTTTTACAAATTATATATTTCTAAAAAAAACCTTTAAATATTTATTTTACTCTGTTTTTTACACACGGATCCTATTTAACAGACATGGATTTTATTTCCGATTTTATAGCTAATGGTACGGAACCTGTCGTGTACGTGTCCGAAGCGCACTTGGCCTGTTTTTTAATATAATATAATAATATATAGAAAAAATAATGTAAAATCATTTCAAGATATCTCTTACTGAAGTCCACATTGAAGTTACTTAGATAGAAGAAACTGTTAAAGTAACATATTCAAATCGCCGTATTGGTGGTGAATAGAGTAAACGCACTTAATATTTTATTCTATAGTATCGAGACAATCTATCCTTTTATACGCGCTATTCTGAAAAATGACCGCTTGTAAGTGAACATTTTAATATTTCCATTTCACCACGCGGGTGAAACAGCAATTAGAGAAGATTAGTAAACAATAAAACGGTCAAACAAAAAAATATCTCTAAGTTTTTAACTATAAGGTACATTTTTGTTGCATTCGTGGTATTAAATTTATACATAATATAAATTATATTTATATATAATATAATATAATATAATGAAAATAATAAAGGTAGGTAGAGGTAGGTAAATATTTTATTTTATTAGGTCAACGGAAGTTACAACTTATAAAAGTTGACAAACTTAACTTTGTTAACGTATGCACTAATTTTCATAAAATTAACTACAGATATGAGTTTATAATGTGTTTTTTCTGTTAATTCTTAAAAAGTTCAAGTTTTCAATTTTTTTAATATGTTTTGTAAGTTGCCATTTCGTGCTTTTCATAACTGTAGATCCACGGGAAGTACCGTGAGTGAGGTTCTGACAAGCGGCAAATTTCATACAAAATGCACCCCGATACATGTATCTTCTCATTTATGAATATTTGATATTAGTTCTAGCTTGATTATTTCACATGATCTCGAGATAAATGATCCTGACAGACGGGCAGACCCACTACAAAGTGTTTCTCTGTAAGAGTTCTATTTTTTCCTTTTTAGATACGAAACTCTAAAAAAGAACAACATAAGGTAGATTCCTTAGAACATATAGATAACAAAAATATACGTTTATTAACGTAATAGTATGCACAATTGTTTACACATAAAAATGAATATAGCTATAGTATTATATACAACATTATGTAAATCATAATATACTATTGTGATCAAAAAGTAAGGTAAATAAATAAGAAGGCACGTATTTATTTTCTTAGGTTGGTAGGCTTGTCTATAACTTATGCCAAGCGTCTGTTTGTCAATAGGTTTAAGCGATTGTGTGAAGCGGTGATTTTGTTGGGCAAAGAACTTGCATCAAAAAAAAGCTTATAACAATATAGGTACAATAAAAAAAAAGGAAAGCAGGCCGAGAACGCGGTAAAAACCGCGCTCTAGACTACCTTCAACGTGTACCAACGATGGCCACGTCCAGAAAAAAAAGATTTAATGCTTGAAAATCGTCAATTGACAATTAAGGACCTCGCAGATAGTGCAGATAGTGACATCGCAGATGTTGGAATATCATTTAACTCGGCTCAATTCATTCCTAAGTATGTTTTGTGTTTTAAACGCGACAAATCTCGATACGTGGACTTGACATTTTTGCCAAAACCTCGACTCACATCGTTCCGCAACCTATTTATCTAATTTATATCCGTGCGACTTCTGGCTATTTAGAAAACTCAAAACGCCGTTTTGACACGTCTGAGGAGTTAAAAACTGAATAGAAGAAGGACATTTCCAAGGAGATAAAACCCCATTGAAGAAAAGTATTCCGACTGTTTCGCGGTCTAGAGAATACGTTGGAAAAAGTCCGTTTTGTCGGACGGTCATTGCTTTGAAGGGTATAAGAATAAGGTTGATGAAATTGATTTAGAATAAATAAGAAATTTACATTTTATAAATAAATTCACCTCACTTTTTGATCACAGACGAGTGACGACAAAAAATATTAACTTTTTTATTGTAATACAAAATTCATTTGAAGATATGTTGATTTAGATGATAGAGAAAAAACTAAAATATTATTGTTGTTCATTCTGCTTGATGAAAACACTTAATGAAATTCTTCGTGTGTTCTAAACTTTTATTCGCTATTTTGAAATTACTTACTCAATTTCGTATAAAAACAGTCTAAATCTATGAATATAATGAGAAATTATATAGGTAGTATAAATAAATGATCCTAGAGATATATATTTTATATATAGAAGAGAAAATTATAGCTTTTTATTCTGAAAATTTCTAATGCAATAATTTATATGTCAATAAAAATGTTTTGTTTGTAAGGATAAATTAGGTATCTAATGATACGAGAACAGGATTATAGAATTTCGTAAACAATGCAGACAAAAAACATGAGAGAAAAATCACATTCATTAAAATAATAAAAAAAACTTAATTTACTGTAAAAAAATTAAATACATTTTTTTAATGTAGATAACATAGAAAAATAATTATGCACGAAATGAAAAGAACGCCAAGTCTTGTGTATGAGTAGGTATTCTAAATATTTAAATGTTGCACATTTTTATATGGCATTTATTAATTTAAGGATATGTTAGGCTTACTCCATAAGTTTGAAAAGTAATTGACTGTTATATATGAAAATATACATACGTTATTTACCATGTTCCGTTACTATCCTTACTTATTACGTATATTTCACTGGGTAACGGAGTAACAATCAAACTTTGAGAATAAGTCTAGCACTCTCTAAAAATATAATCAAATAATTAGGACGTTCGTTAGTAATTATATATGAATGTTACAGTTCATAATATCAATAAATAATTATTTTACAATATAATTGTGCGATTTGCATAATACAATATTTAAAAATTCAATAAACTAATTTTGTAAAGCGTATCCTCTCACTGACATTTAAAACTTAGCTCTAAGATATGCCATAATTCATAAGAACAAGCGATATTTTTGGACAGAAATTGGATAAGTTCAACTATTTTCGCAATTTATCGAGTAAACCGATAAATTTTAAGCCTCTTATAGTAAATAATCTTGATTTGACATTGTATATGTAAAAATATATATTCATAAATCATTTATTACTGGCAATTTTTCTACATCTATATTTATATGGGGCCTAAGTATAAGTACGATTCCAGATAAAAAATACAATAAAAAGAGTAGTTCGGAGTTAATATTAATCATTCAAATTACAGATATTATTTAAATCTGAGAAAAAATCATTTTAATCTTCACTTGTTATAGATTAACACTACGCGATATAGTTTAAAATGTATGTACCCTGCGTTTGCTTAGTGGGAAAAAATAAGGAAGCTTAATTTTTTTATACTATTAAAAGGCACGGGTGATCACAAAAAAATCACCAAAGCAGTGTAGCCCTTAACTAACCCCTTAAAACTATTTATCTATAATTAATTTAAAGTATATCCATCTTCATCACATACATCAGTCTCAATTGAACAATAAATTGTATTTTCAAAGGAGAATCATTTCTTTATGCTGTCAAAGTCATAATCTGGACCGTAGGCTGCTTTGGCTGTGCGCCTTGTTAAATATACTTTGCCATCTTTTATGTAATCTCCACAAGGTTTGTTAACTTCATATGGTATTTCTTCAATGTCGTCATTGATCTTATCATTCTTACAAATACCATTTTCCTTTTTGTCACATTTAATGCTTACACCATTTACATTGGAGTTTTTGAAACCATTTGTATGTACTCCATTCTCTTTTTTTGCTTCTAAGTTCTTTTTATTTTTGTAGCTTTTTGTATAGAAATTTAAAAATAGTATAAGGAAAATAGTAACATTCGCTGATATGAAGTAAGTAAACCCAACAGCATACTGACAGCGCGGTGAGTTGTAAGTCCAAGCGCAATAGAATAGCATCAGCAAAAATTGAATCTGAATGGAAAACAGAAATGTTATTATATCTATATTATAATAAAGCAGGAAAAAAACGTGTCCGTTATTTAAATATCTTTACGAAAAAACTGATTAGGATAATAAATCATAATAAAAGAACATTTAATTTTTGTCTGTCTACACATACATAACTACCTGAGGGTAGTTGTGCACGCAAATCTTTTGAACTAAATGGAATGAATAAAGAATGTGAAGACTTAGGCAGGCTACATTTGATTTTAAAGACTTCCACACCTGACGTTCAAGCGTAGTGGTTAACTTAACTATAAGGAATAACTAAATGTGTCATTAACAAAAAATATAGAGCGTGATAGGTATTCTCCATAAACATATAATATTTTAAACTTTGGATACTTAATTGAAAATTATTGGATACTTAATTGAATTTTAATACTATAAGAAATAATGAAATGCCTTAACAAAAGTTGTTGAACGTGATAACTATCTGCCAATGACATATTAAAATTAAACATACGGATCTTCTGATGAAGAACCAACTAAAGAATAAGATATAATTAAATGCCGCCTTAGCAAAAGTTAGTATTTTAGACATTTTCTATTGACTAATTAAAAACAACAATTATATAAATTTAACATATTTATAATTATTGTAGCTTCGAAAATATATAAACTATACTTTCGGAAAGTATAAGACTTCAATATAACATTTGTAATAAAACTTCACTAGTTTTACTTTGTCCATATCCAAATTACTTCTGTAATATATAAATTATAAAACAGGAAACATATTCATCTATATATAATATTAATACGTTTTTAGCTTTACGCTGCATCTCGCATGTAACAGGGTAGTCAGAAGGATCCTAGTGTTAAGACACTCCGCTCGCCACTTTCCGCCAAATTCTAGAGGCATTGCGTATTGAGTGGCGGAACACAACGCTGCGATTCGCCTCAACACAAGAGCGAAAAAATGAAAATATGAAATATTTAAAATGAAAATATGAAATATTTCTATGGCAACTGTCTTATGAAATATTTAAAATGAAAATATAAAGTATTTATATGGCACCGCGTCCTCTAGTGCATATAAAAATAGAACTTACCAATTGCATTTTAGTAACATATTTCTTCCACCACAAATACTTTTGAAACCTTGGTCCTAAACCGGATAGAAGATAATATGTGTACATAACAACGTGCACTATAGAATTTAGTAGCGCTAATATAGCTCCTTCGCCACCCGCTGCAAACTTCAAATAGCTCCAGGAGTACAATGCCATTATAACGTGGTGGTACACGTGAAGAAATGTTAGCTGAAAGGAGAAAATTCTAATTATTTCTATCGTTCTGTACCATCAAAAAAATTGAGAACCTCATAGGATCACTTTGTTGTACGTCTATTTGTCTGCATGTCGTGATCCTTTTTCTCAAAAAATCGTGGAGATATCATCTATATATATAAAAAGACTTGTGCTAACTGACTGAGGTAAGACGCACGCACAGCCGTAACCGCTGATGGTAGAAAAGTGAAATTTGGGCAGATGTTTATTTTCATATTCTGGACATCCACTAAGAAGGGAATTTGAAAAATTTTAACCCTAAAGGGATGAAATAGGGGTTGAAAGTTTGTATGGAANATCCTTTTACTCAAAAAATCGTAGAGATATCATACTAAAATAAAATATCTAGGCCTGCTGTCTCTTGAAGATCAGAAACTTAAATTTCTTCTTCAGGAAGTTAAGGCAATCAAACGCAAGCGTTCCACCTGAATATTAGATAATGCATGTTGAGTAGGGAACACTGTATTTAAGTAACAAATATGGAGAAACATATGTTAAGTTTTGATGTCAGTTTCAAATCTACGACCTTAGGGGCGTTTTTTTAAGCTTCATTTTGTATCCCGCATAAAGCAGGCAAAAGGCAACCTAGAGTTAAGATACTCCACTCACCAACACCAACACCACCGTTTTGTGACGAATTTTCGAGACATTGCGTGTTCAGTGGCGGAATATCAAGCTTCGTTTTATTACTAGAGTGAGGAAAAGAAACTATTTTATAATTCAATTCCCCTAGTGGAAAATGAACCTACAAACATCATGTCGACAGACACATAGCCATTGCAATCAATAATCATTACTTAATAGCCACAACTATTAAGAGTGCTACAAGGGCAATATTTTATGGGCATCTTGCACACAAAAACAGTTTCATTGCCAAAAATTCACAAATTCATTGTTATTACTACCAAATTTGCTAAATAAAAGAATAATTATAGTTTAATTATCATGATTTGGGAGCGGAAAAACTAATAACGAATTAAGAAACAGTGCTATTCTTATAGCACTGCGGAAAAACTAATAACGAATTAAGAAACTGTGCTATAAGAATAGCNTTTTTTATAATTCTTATTATAAAAAAATAACACATTTGTAATATAATATTAATTAGCAACAGTGTTATAAAAAGTATAAAAATAAAAACGTTTATTATATTATTATATAAGTCCTTAATGGTTTATATAATTGGGTCGTATTACGACGTCGTAGCGCAGCGTTGCAGCGTCTAACTGTACACGATTTTTTTCTTAGATTCACGCTGTATCCAGTATGAGGGTTGATAGAGACAATCTAGGTTCCTACTGTTAAGATACTCTGTTTGCATTAAGACACTTCCGTGCCCCACTTTTCACCGAATTCTGGAGGTTTTGCGTGTTGAGTTGCGGCACTCAACGACGAACTTTGCCTCTTTACCAGAGGGAATAAAATGAGGATATTAAATATTTTAATACCCCGAGTGAGAATCGAACCCACAGCCGTCGCGTTTACAGTCACATGCTTGCACCCCCTGCGCTTCGATGGTTTCAAAATATTATAAAATAAAATAATTTCATATATTAAATTACCTGCTTATCTTTTTTTCTTAAAACGAAGAAAACTGTATCTAACAGCTCTGTGAATTTTGCAAAGAAGTACCACCAGCCTAAATCAAGTAACTGAAAACAGTAAAATAATTGTATTTTATTATCAGCGTTGGGGCCGCGTGGCGCAGTGGTACAGAGAGACAGTGTAATTCTAAACGTGATGGTTATGGGTTCCTTTCTAATCCAGTAGAATGATTATTTATAAATTACTTTCATTTACCACAATTAAAAAACTGAATTATATCACTAACTTCTTTGTTGTGTTCATTTTTATAAATTTCAATTCGACTGATTTTAAGTTGAAATTAAGTTGAAATTAGGCATGTAGGTAGGTTAGGTAGAAAAGAAGGGCACTAATAGTAATTTTTTTTAAATTCCTATGGGAACGGGAAAAAATAGGCATTTTGATTTTAAAGTTCACTCAAACAAGTTGCGTGTGACGGCTTAAAATATAAGTATAAGTATAAATATATTTTATATTCTATTACACAAAATATAATAAACTAATAATGTATAAAGTGATTATAAATAGCATACATAAAATCTAAAGAAAAAATATTTTACCATAGGATTTTGTGTGTTGGACGAATATCGGCACCCTGCATACAATATACCATCTCTAAAGAGGTTCAACTTGAAGACCTGAAAAATAATTATATATTGATACAGCGAATGAGAAAATTTCTCAAGTGTGGGACTATCAGGGATATATCAGGATAGACAGAGAACCATATGTTGACACACTCCGTTCTCCAATATTTCCATTCAACGCCGCGTTTTGTCTTGTTATCAAAGCGAAGAAATGATAACAATTCATTCATTGAGTGAAAACCCAACCCAAAAACAGGGGAAGATATACATATATTTAAATACTACATTATTATTTTTCTAACAATACAGTGTTTATTCGCTTGTTACAACTTATGTTGTTAGCATCTCTACAGGGAGATTTTTACAAATTCCCTCTATCCAAAGATAATTGCTAAGAATTATCGTTTGGCAAGAGATAAAGAACGCTATTTATTAATAGAAGGTATAAGAATTTCGATATAAGTTTGATGAGACCGTATGGCTTAGTGGTCACAGCGCTTTTTCCAAGAGGTGCGGTATAAAATATAGCTACATTCAAATTTTTATACGTTTTCTAAATAAATCTATGAGAATGTTAAATATTATTGTACATGCTTGTAGTACTTACGAACTACTATAAACTATATTATATAAAATGAAAATATTAAATGTTTTCGCAACCCAACGTTTACAATCGCACCCGTGTGCTGATATTTGAAAATCGTAAAACTTCCGACCATTCTATGTTGGGTAAAAATACTTTAAAATTACTTATCATTTCTATTAGTTTGTCCACCGAGCAATCATTCTATATAAATAAATAAAAAATAATAATTGAATTTCATGGACAAGCACCGTTTTTTACCTTCATGCAAATCATAGAGGCAAGTACGACTTGTGAAGCATTATAGTAACTTATAAGTTTATTCATGTGCAATGGAGGCCTATTCTTCATGATTTTTGGACCGATCCTTAAGAAAAGTAGATACAATATGACCACCGTCAATATTGGTATAGGGCTTGACATCATAAACCAAGAATCTACCATGGCACCTGGAAATAAACAAGAAACATTAGGAGGAGACCATCTGTAAGCGCTATGTTTGTGGGTCCGATTCTCACTAGGTCCCCGTTTTGGTATACATTGAGTTCCATTACTCAGGTAATGATTTAAATTAGGGCGAAAAGTGAGAAATAAAGTGGTTATAGATTGCAAAGATAACCTTTGTTTTAAAATAATATATTTTTTTTTATGGAAAAGACACGGCAAACGAGCGTTCGGGTCACCTGATGGTAAGTGATTACCGCCGCCCATGACCCCGTGCAACACCAAAGGAGTTACAGGTGCGTTGCCGGCTTTTAAGGTGGGTTGGGCGCCGAAGTCCGGCATTACCTGATGCGAAACGCAGTGGCATAAAGCCGCTACTTCACGCTGGTTTTAAATGCCGGGGGTGGTAATGATCCGGTCGAGTCTGTCCATGCGTGTTGCCATTGCTGGTGACGTGACTCTACCACACGTACTTTAGTCGCCTCTTACGACACCACCAGTACCAGGATAATCCTATTCTAGGCCGGGATCACACGGTGTATCCCGGACACAGCAGGGTGATTGCTGTGCAATCACCCTACTGGACGCAGCAGGGTGGGATTGAACCCACAATCAGTCGTGTTTACAGTCACACTTGTACCACTGCACCACGACTGGTCTTAAATAATAATAATAAAATAATGTATAAGCTTAATTAGCAATGTTTTATAATGTATTTTTTAAATTGGCTTATCATTTTCTTAGTGTACATTACTAAGTTAATCCTTTATTTAATAGTTATCTAGCGTACCAGTTGATAACAATTTATTTCAAAGAAGATCCTTATATTTTTTTTAACAAATTAAACGTAAGAAATAGAGAGATTACTCAAAAAAAAATTAAAACTTACTTTTGCCAACTTTTAAAGAGTCCAAGTACAGGTCCATCTTTTCCATATAACTCATTATTGGTCCGCAATCTGTGAAGAAGTTATATTTAACTGTCATTAATTTATTTTTAATATAATTGAAATGTCAATTGTTGAGTCATCCAGCAATTTGGTGATTATAAACTTTTTAATTTAGATTTTTTGTTTGTAAATCAGTTTGACAAAATTGTCTCAGGATATGTAATTTCTAAGAGAGTCCAAATATTTTAGTTCCCTTTTTAATATAATTAAATTAGTATATTTTTTTTGTAACTTCACGTTGTATCCCACACATAGCAGAATAAACACAGTGAATCTGGAAACGTAGTGTTAAGACAATCCGTTTTCTTTAACACACTTCCGTTTCTCACTCTTCGCCGAATTCTGTCGCCGTTAAGTGGTGGAACTCAACGGCACGCTAGACTACGACTGTATTATTAATTATTTGGGCCGGGTTGATGTTGAATTGAAGAATGTGAGATGCATTTAACTAAAATATTTAATCAAAAAAAAATTTATAAATCAACATTGAAATTGTCATGAATCGTTCTATATAGAAAGATCATGAGTAATCGTACACGATTCTAACTAACCTATTTCAGTTAGTCAGTTAAAAAAATTATAAGAAGCCATCTGTTAATCTCATCGCTTACTATTTACACTGAGGCCTGATTCTATTGGATTCGTAGAAAAATTCACATTATTTGTACGGCTTCAGACTTTGTAAAGGAAACGCGTTAACTAGATTGGACTAGACGTCCAGTTGAGTTTACACCTACAAACTATTAAGCTACTGAGTCAGTATGTCATTGAAAAATTGTTATAAATTGGTGTGTTTGGATATACCATATTGTATGTCTTTGGTTACCTGCTGAAGATTATGGATTTAATTTATGATTTAATTTATTATATATTTAATTTATGGCTAGAGCAAATATTTCGGCAGATATGGCCATAACGAAATGACGATATCGTATATGGACGATATCGTATAGTGGGTTCAATTCATTCGTGGCAATTAATTATATTAATTACCACATCACACTCAGGATAAAAAAATAATGACAAATTGTAATTTTTTAATACCATTTTTAGAATATTGGTTTTTTATATCTCGATCCTAATCTATATTGCAAAAAGAATAGCTTTGGAATGTTTGATATTATTATATCCTTTGGTATTGACTGGACTGCTGAAAATATAATGCTACTAAACTAAAAGCAAAATGTAATAGAAAGTGAAAGAAATGTTACACAAATTAGCACCCATAACTAACGGCAAAGTTCATAGGTACAGCACAGGAATTTATGTAGGAAATCTTTATTAGGCCCAAACACGCGATATTTTATAACATTATGTACTAAATTATTAATTATTATTTATTTGGTAGCAATTCAGTAATGTATAACACGCTTAAGATAAATTAATTAATATGTTTCGCTGTCACAAGCTTATAAGTAGGTAAAGAGAGAAAGCATGATTCTAAGACCGACGGGATCTTCACATTGACACGCTCTATGTCACTCTATCCTTTTTAATTTAAGGAGCGCTTTTCCTTTCTAGACTCCAATTCCCGTCTACCGCTCAGCCTCCGTTCCGAAAAGTGACATCGTCCTAGAAATACCATTGTGCCGTACCCACTGTTACAATGTAGAGTAATCTGTATATATAAAAGGACATGTTTCTGACTGACTAAGGTAAGATGCACGCACATCCGTAACTGCTGATGGTAGAAACGTGAAATTTGGACAGATGTTTATTTTCATAATCTGGACCTCCACTAAGAAGGGATTTTGAAAAATTTTAACCATAAAGGAATAAAATAGGGTTTGAAAGTTTGTATGGATTTTTTTTAAATCGGCACCGATTTTTATAAAATTTGAAATTCAGACTCTTTAAAATATTTCATTGAACACATGCTCCATGGTTGTTTAGAATTCATCCCCTAAGGGTTCAAATAAAAGGTTGAAAGTTTATATGGAAAAATCTTTAAATCGCCACCGATTTTTATAAAAAATTAAATTCAGACTGTTAAAAATATTTTATTGAACATGTGTTTCGTGGTTTTTTAGAATTCACTCCTAAGGGTGCAAATAAGCGGGCGAAGCTGCGCGCGCCCGCTAGTATTTAATATGTGCTAATATATTTGGCTTTTATTTATTTATTTTCTATATATGTTATGTATACTAAATAGTATAATCAGTGTACATATAAGAATTTGTGTATTTATGTGTGTATATATGTACATTTATAAATTTTTATATGTTTGTTTATTTATTTAGTTATCTCTGGCGTCACTTTGCACCGCATTCTGCCCGCATTTTTAATCATATCCTATTGGAATCTGGTTGTCCCACTTGAGGAAATAAAATATTTAATATTTTCATTTCCTTGCTTTGGCAACAAGGCAAAGCGTGCCATTGAGTCCCGCCACTCAATACGCAATCGAGTTGACGAGACAATGAAATTCGAAACATTACTATGATATTATGTTTCAGTACACTTTTTCCACTTTAGAACATAAATTAAAAGACTTTAGCGTTAGAAATTTAAAATCTAAGAAGTTTTTTATTTTAATTTATAATATTATAGCTAACAATTTCTGTTTTTTGCATATTCACGTTTGATCAACTTAAGATAAAGAGAGCGATCCTAGTATCAAAACATTCCGTTCTTCAATTTTTCTTCATTGATGGAATTCAATGCTGCATTCTGTCTTTCCAGTGTGAGGAAATGAAAATGATTAAAAAGCCCAAACTTTGATCATTTTCCATAAATTCATATGAACCAATTCATACCATTATACATACGCTTCCCAACATACAAGAGGTATTGAAAAAAAGATATATCGAAATTGGATACGCTAATATGGGTACAACCTTATTAGGCGTATAAGCTTAAAGTATTTAGAGAGAGGCGATTTAGTACCATTGTTAAAAGACAAATTGCCCGCCAAATTAGAAAAGAAAAACAAGTTTCTCGAATGAACATTCGAAATGTTTTTGTCTGGTCGAAATTCTTATTGAATACTAAGTTCAATGTTACAATTGAGATTGATGCTTCATGTGTACAAAGACAGCAGTTTAAAGCCACGGTGGCGTAGTTGCAAAATAAACACGAAGTGGTTGTGAATTTGATACCCGCTCAAAGAAATATTTATAAAAAAAAAATCAGCTTCACGCTGTTTCCCGCACACAGCAGGGTAGGCAGAGGGAACCTTTTACAGTCACACTTTGTGCCACTGCGCCACGACCGGCCTCTATAATAATATAAATAATTTAAATATAATAATTCCTGTCGTGCTTTAATTGTGATAGTTGTGGGTTTGATTTCTACTATACTTTACTATAATGAAAACAGAGCGAAGAAATTAAATTAATTATACTATACCATAATTAATTTAATTTCTTCGCTCTGGTAGCAAGATAAAAACGATTTGTTCTGTCACTCAAGACGTAATCATTTAAAATTAGGCAGGAGAACGGTAAAGGGAACCTAATGCTTAGACACTTCTAAGCGCTAGGTTCTCGCTGCCTATTCTGTTATTATATAATGCATGCAGCTTGAAGCTAAAAAAAATACCACCTTTAAAAAAATAGTAATAGCAATAAAAAAAAACTTTTCCCCAAGCGAAGTTCGAACCGACACCCACCACGCCTATCAGCAATGGTACTATGTCATCTTTCTTCACAATAATATACAAACAACGACTATATCCCCGCCATTTATCTGTACATCACGAATATTATATCTAAATAGCAAATCTATTTAGAAGATCGTTAGGAAGCCATCACAAGTTGCTCTACTCCACTGCACTGCCAATGTCATTCGCAATGATTTATACTTGCCTCAATACCGAGGGTATTCAGTCCATGACAAATACTTTAAATTGTACATAGCCTGTAAAATGATCTTGTATAGTGTTGCAATAGGATTGTTATTTGCCTATGAACAAATGTATGCGGGTTCAGTTTTAGGTCAGCAAAGGTTTGTCGGTCAATACTATCTTTTGTAGTTTTATATTAGATGGATTACGAAAATCTTTTCATTTAAAACGTGTGTGTATGTGTTTGACATATTTGTGTACGAAAGTACTAATTAATACATGATGTTGTATTCAATATTCATTATACTTTAGATTCAAATCAAATGAAGCACATTGAATATTGAATACAACATTATAATATACTAGTGGCCCACACGCGACTTCGCCCGCATACCACCTATTATATTTTTATTATGCTGCATTTGCCAACAGATTGATGCATTCAATCATGAATGCTACGTGGCTGTATGATAGAACGTCATCGGCGGCAAGGGCGCCTCCCGCGGGACTCTGGCTTAGGCTTGTGGCCGTAAACAGAGCGTTGAATTATTTTAATTTCATATTAGTTTCGAATTTATAATATTAGTATGGATTACTTGCTGGTATTGGTTTATATCCTAAAGTATATAATAGAAAGAAAATTAATTTATGTATATACTATTGAATTTGTTATCTAAGTCATTTGGTAAGACTGCATAGGCTTGAATTCCGCGGGTGGCGCCCTTGCCGCCGATGATAGCCTAACCGCAGCCACTAAGTAGCCTGCTCTAAGCAGCCACGTTGTGATTGCACTTTATCAAAATTACGAAAAATGATTGAATGCATAAATCATATAATCTGTCTTTTGGCAAATTAAAGATAGGTGGTTTGTGGGCGATGCCGCGAGTGGGCCGCTAATTAATTATAAAAGTAAATGATTTTCTTTCAATTTTAAATCTATCATTGAATTATGCTGAAACTTAATTAAAATTTTATAATAACGGTCTAAATGAAAATAAAACTGTGCTCTAAGTAAGGTTCCGCCACTACACCAGAAAAATATTTAATTCGGGCGAAAAGTGGAGAACGAAGCGTTTTAAAGCAATGTTCTCTGGAGATGCAAAAAAAATTTTTTTATCGCTTCACGCTGTAGTAGGCAGACATCTAGTGTATCCCACATATAACAGACTATGCAGAGGGACCTCACTGTTCCATCACGTTGACACTCTGTTCTCCACTTTCCGCTCTCTGACCTGAGTGGTGGAACTCAATGCCACGCTTTGTCTTATTACCATAGCGAGAAAATGCAAATAATGCATTCGAGTCATCATGCAGTCGGAATTAAGCTCACAACCATCATGCGTACAGTCTGACACTGTGTCGCTGCGCCATGACGGACTCTAAAAGAAATTAGTTCTTTTATATATATATATATATATATATATATAACTGCTACTATAAATAATTTTATAATATGTATACTCTTATAGAAAAAATTGCCTGCAAAATTGACTTTGATCATCCATATTATTTCAAATTTAAGTTTTAGCGCAATGCAGTGCTTAGTAGAATTCAATTTCATTTTGACCTTGACCTCCTACAAACTACGAGATTCAGCGTTCATCAAATTTTATCGATACATTGATTTTGCGGAGCACATAGAGTCAGGCGTTAGGTTCCGCCACCTAGCATGCAATATTTCGAAATCTAGGTGAGAACGGAGTATGTTGACACTGAATATCAATAATGGAGATAGATTAGATACATGCTACAGTAGAATAGATTTTAATTTCAGCTGACAACTTTGTTTCGGTCGGACACTACTTATTTGTATTGAAATAATTTTGTGTTAATTTTATTTAATGATACAATTCTAAATTAATTTGTAGACTATACAGTATAGTGAGTAAGCATACGCAATACTCTCACATAGCAAAATATATGCGATTAATTCAGTTAAAATATTTTCATATACATATTTTTAATATGTTAAAATCGTCATAACTAAAGAACCTATTGTTGTCCCAACAAGGATAACTTTTTATATTTATATGT
This sequence comes from Heliconius hermathena, assembly GCA_013403705.1. Lineage (NCBI taxonomy): Eukaryota > Metazoa > Arthropoda > Insecta > Lepidoptera > Nymphalidae > Heliconius > Heliconius hermathena. The sequence goes on along the minus strand of JAAIXJ010001456.1, from coordinate 36,341 downwards.
ATCTAAATATTTAATTAAATTGTAAGTGATAAATTGTATACTTACCGGATATAGGAGATATATGAGAAAAATTTGCTAAACCCAAACCCAAAACCCAAAATAATGATTTTTAAAATGATTGTCTATTTGTCTGTGCGTTTGTGCGCGGTAATCTCAGAACGAGCTCAACTAATGTAACGACAATATCGGCACATGTTTTTTTATTGAATTTGAATATTTAAATAACTATGTCATTAAAATCACGAAATTGATTTAAGTAAATAAATTATTGTGTGTGAAGCGTGTGAAGCTGCGAGCGGATAGCTAGTATTTAATAAAAAAATTGCAAATATGTAACAGAACTAAGAAAATTGTGCTTTCCAAGGTATAAAATAATAAAAAAATTACAGGTAGAGAGAAGTGATAGAACTTAACACATCCTTTGTCCTGCCGTGTTTTATTTGCATTAATTTCAATAATGATTGACGTCATATTTTTTGGACCGATTACACCCTAACTCTTAATTATTGTTGGTTCCAATTGTACACGTAGGATTGCTTGCTTAATGAGTATTTTTAATTGACCTTAAAAAATTATCACTTTGGCTCTAGAATTGGGTGGATTGTGGAAAACGGAGTGACATAACACTGGATTCTCTCTGTAATCTTTGCTATATGCGGGATACAACGTGAAGCTAAAATAAAAAAAAGAGAAAATACGAGCCGATGGGTAATGGTCGGAACCATTACCCATCTATAAAAACGGCAAAAAGATCACGTTTGTTGCGGCTTTTTTGTATTTTTTGTTATAACATTTTATCCCTTAGGTAAGGAATCTTAAAAAGATCTTTAGACTATTGATGATAAATAAGACAGGATAAAAGTATAGATTAGAATATTTCTCGGTATTTTCTGTCTTCAATACATGAATTACAGCATAAATACACAGCAAATTTTAAAGTATCTACTTTCAGAGCATATCGTGATTAGAGCTAAAATCGTCTGAGTTTGTCAATGTCATAATTACCACCAGTCATCTGGGTTAATAGAAACTAATGTGGGCATGCCTTTTCTAAAGGCATGACTCACGGTAAACTTAAAGGAAAATTATATTTAAGATAATCGTAATACATATAAGTAAATTAAAGCGCATCGTCTTTGATTATGGAGGCCGTAGTGACGCAGTGCCTGACAGCTGACTTTAAACGTGACCGTTGTGGTTGTGACTTCCACTCCAGTGGATATATTATTTTTATTTCTCTGTTCTAAGAAGACAAAGAACATAATGATCTATCACAGTATAATTCTGCGTAATCTAAGAAATAGATCAGAGAGTTTTCGAACTCCCCATACTCCGTTTTCCAACCGGACATTTATATATTATATTCAGTGGCGGAACTCAACGCTGTAGTTTGTTTTATCACAACTAGCGTATTTTTCTAACTGGGTATCGGCTCGATTGAAACATTTCTGTACACTAAAATACAAAGGAAATATTACATTAGACTTGTTTCAAAAAGACGGGATCTATAAATACTCACGATTCAGTAGACTGGTGTATCTTAATACTCTCAATAAATTTATTGATTTAACTTATAAAAATTCTTTGAATAATATAATACAATAAAATATTTCAAAGTGAGGCGTTTGGTTCCGCCACTCAACGTGCCATATTTCCCCTCAGGGCGAGAAGTTGACTACAGTATCAGGGTGAAAAGTTGAGAGCCAAGAATACAGGGAGAAAAAATAAAAAATAAATTTTAAGTCAATAAATATAATTTAAATTACGTTAATACATATCCGCGCTCAGTCAATCATAATACTTTATACTAACTGACAAGATAATACGTGGCGTTAATGGTCGACACTTTATCTTTCGAAATTTGGGCAGAAAATGAGGAATGGAATGTTTTAACACTAGGTTCCCTGTGCCTACCCTGCTATATGCGTAGTACATCGTAAAGGTATTTATTTGTTAGCCATTTCAATTATTCCGTATTTATCCCTTTTAAAGATTATAAATTTCATGATGGAACAGATTCGACTCCTATGTCGAGTATATAGCAATAGTCATATTACGATAATAATAATCATTTAATACAATTTAAGCACAGTGACACGAAAAATCGTTATGATAAAGTACTCAATATCTATAGGGACTCTAATCGTCACTGGAACTTCAGAGAAATCCGAACTCAAACCATTCTCTGGCAAAGATCTCTTAGTGTTAGGATACTTCTTAATTTCACCCAATTTTAGAAAGAGTGCGTGTAGAGAGACAGAACTCAACGCCACGCTTCGTATTGTTACCAGAACGAGGAAAAAGGAAACAATTCATTTTCTCGAGTGGAAGTCCAACCCACAACCACCGTGTTTACCGACATACGGCCAAATAAATATATTCATAATTAACATAAAATATGCAAATATATGTAAAACCCTATTTTTAATTTAGGTTTATGTGTTACTTTATTAGGTTGGACAAAACGGTCAGTTGTTTATGAATAAACGTTTATTTTTTTAATTTCTTAATGAATTTAACGATATTATGATATAATATAGTACCATAATCATATATGATGATTGTTTTTAAAAAAAACTTGGAAATATTTGATATTATATAACTATTGTAAACAATACTTAAAACTCTATAAAAATATTACTCTTCAAACATTAATATGCTTTAGAAGTCCGAAATACTCGTAGTATTTTTCGTACTTTCAATAAAAACATTGCAAAATAATAAAAAAAAATCCAAAATTATAAACAAAGCTGATGTCCATATTCTTAACAAAATCTACAGACAAATTTTAGCACATTCTATAATTTTGTGGTAAAAATAAACAATATTTCTGTCATATAAATATGGTAAAATAGATCGTGTGGTAAAACCCATAAACACTTACCTCACAGGTACCGTTCGCTAGGAGGGTTAACTGAGCACTGCGGTATATCGACCAGCCGGCACACGCAACGGCGTCTGTCCTACTTGTTCTAATACAATTAATTTTGTCATGTCGGTTCGAATGTTACATCGAATTTTCTATTTTATATATATTTTTTAATAGTTTACCAAATTCTTGTATTATTTAGTAACTAATTGCTGCCTGTAGCTTTATTTGCGTGGAGAAGCCATCATATATTTATAAGGATAAAACTTATGTTATTTTATATACGTACTAGTGGCTCGCCCACGGCTTCGCCCGCTTAAAATACATGATTATTGATTTAATAAGCAGAATTGATTGACAACTATAATGNAGACAGACAGACAGACAGACAGACAGACAGACAGACAGAAAGACAGACAGACAGACAGACAGACAAGAAATTCAAAAAAAATATTTTTGCTTTCTATTATTCTATTTAGGTGTCCCTCTATCCATTTCAGTCAAAATAACTAAATGTACAGACAAAATATTTTTACTGTCTTATTATATATAGAGATAAGTACATACAATGTTATTATTCATTAAAAAAATTAGAAACCATTTTCTAAAATGCTTTTTTCCACATTTATATAGTGTACCTATCAGCTTCACGCTGTATCCCGCACACAGCAGGGTAGGCAGAGGGAACTTAGTGTTAAGATACTCCGTTCCCCACTTTCTGCCAAATTCTGGAGGCATTACGTGTTGAATGGCAGAACTCAACGCCGCGCTTTGTCTCGACACCAGAGCGAAGAAATAGAAATTTAAATAAATATTTCATCTCCTCGAGTGGGGTCGAACCCACAACCAGTCGGTTTTACACACTTTGTGGCCCTGTGCCACGACTGGCCTATAGTGCAGCATATAGTGTAGCTGATCTCTTAATTTCCTTTATTATTACTTATTATTTTATAAAGGAGGAGTCTCTACATTCGATAACTTTTTTTTATTTGTGTCCCTCGATTTCTCATTTATTTGTGGATCGATCTTAAGAAATATTTTTTTTATTTGAAAAAGCGTTATTTCCCATTAATCCCATTGCCAATAACTTAAGATCTGATTATGAAATCGCGAGGAAATTGAGAAAATTTATAGGCAAGTACCGTGGGTCGTATGTAATTTCTTATAGTAATCATATATTTGGATCTTGTAGTCGTCATCTAATGACAATACTGAGCTGATAATGATGATAGGAGACACAATTCCTCGACGATAAGAAGTAAATTTTTTGAATATTATAGTGACTTATTGAAAGTTAGTTGTATACTATCAAGTTGTATTCAAGTTCTTGTAATATTAACCATTACTATGTCTTTGTATATATAATACTATATATGTCGCCGCGATCCTCATTTTGGTATATAATTATATTGTCGATATAGTTATTTCAATTGTTTTTATTAAAAATGATTTCATTGTAATGTAATTACATCGAATTCTACTATTTTAATAAGTTGCAATCAATAAAATAATGCGATTATTATAAGTTTAATTAAGAAATATTTAAAGATATTTTTAAATATTACTTTGAATTTATAAAGAATATAAGAGAATAAAGGTGATTAAAATACTGTGAATATTAAATTAATATAATAGTTGTGTATTTGTCGATATATCATGAAAATTAGATATACGTCTTTATACGATACCTACACGACATCACGCCACTATTAGGCGCTTCATCGATTCTTTTTCATTCTACCCTACAACTTATTTGTTGGTGATCGTAAAAGGCCGCACGGGCATTGTACGGGCAGTCTTGGGTCTGGCGTTGTTCGGAACATTACTTGTGCTCCGCCACCGCCTAACCTCGACTATTTGGAAAATTGATTATTTAATTAATCAATTATTATTGTAATTATGAATGTGGTTAACACCTATTTATAATTACACTGGGCTGGAGCAGTGAAGGCGAGTGTTTTTTACTGTAAAGGAATCCCTGAAGCCCACACCTGTGGTCACAAGTTCCATGCCCTGTTCCCAGCTTCACATCATTTAAAGAGTAAGATAACACTACTTATTAGGTATAAGTATCCACAACTAATATTTGTTACAAGTATCCTTCACTGACTACCTTCTTATTATATACTAGCGGACGCGCGCAGCTTCGCCCGCTCATTTGCACCCTTAGGAGTGAATTCTAAAAAAAATAAGAAACACGTGTTCAATAAAATATTTTTAACGGTCTAAAATTTTTATCAAAATCAGAGGCGATTTAAAGATTTTTCCATATAAACTTTCAACCCCTTATTTGAACCCTTAGGGGATGAATTCTAAAAAACTATGAAACACGTGTTCAATGAAATATTTTTAAGAGTCTGAATTACAAATGTTATAAAAATCGGTGCCGATTTAAAAAAAAACCATACAAATTTCAACCCCTATTTCATCCCTTTAGGGTTCCAATTTTTCAAAATCCCAAATTTTAGTGAAGGATACTTGTAATAAATATTAGTTGTGGATACTTATACCTAATAAGTAATGTTATCTTACTCTTTAAATGATGTGAAGCTCGGAGCAGTGCCTGGGACTTGCGACCACAGGTGTAGGCTTCAGGGATCCCTTTCCGATATATCAACACTCGCCTTCACTGCTCCAGCTCAGCTCAGCTCGATAATAATTGATTAACTAAATAATCAATATATATATATAT
>JAAIXJ010001456.1:1567-30733 GCA_013403705.1 Heliconius hermathena | reverse complement strand
CACCAGAGCGAAGAAATGGAAATATAAATTTAAGTAAATATTTCATCTCCTCGAGTGGGGATCGAACCCACAACCAGTCGACTTTGCAGTCACACCTCGTGCCGCTGCGCCACGACCGTATATATATATATATATATATATATATATATATATATATATATATATATATATAATCTTAGTACACCTGTAACTCGGTTGCATTGAATCCGCAAGTCTTTCATGGGACAATATGTACGCTTATACAATAGGATCCCAGAAAACATCAGAGAATTTTCTATATCACGATTTAACAAAAATTGTGATGCGACGTTTGTATGTTAAAGGTTATTACCAAATTAATTATTTTATAAATGATAACACGCCTTGGGAATGTAATGCTCGCTCCAGTCTGTTTCAAAGGTATCACTATCACAAATAATTAAATATGTATTTGTATAAAATTGATTTTAGAAAAATAAGTCCCTCTGAGTTTCTTGTACCGGTTCTTCTCAGGTCTTTGGCATTAACTTTAGTGAACTGGTGGTAAATTATTTGACGTTCAAAAAATGAAACATGTACTTTCTTATTTTGAATAAAATTATTCGAATTTGAATTTGAAAAACCTTCATAATTGGTTTATTTATTTATGCTTTCAGTTATTATTTGAAACTACTTTGCTAAAAGTATTTATGTTAAATCTACTTTATTAAAAGTATTTCAATAAGGTTTTTTTAGTAAGGCCGGTCGTGGCGCAGCGCCACAAAGTGTGACTGTAAAACCGACTGGTTGTGGGTTCGATCCCCACTCGAGGAGATGAAATATTTACTTAAATTTATATTTCCATTTCTTCGCTCTGGTGTCGAGGTTAAGCGCGGCGTTGAGTTCTGCCACTCAACACGCAATGCCTCCAGAATTCGGCAGAAAGTGGGGAACGGAGTGTGTTACACTAGGTTCCCTCTGCCTACCCTTCTGTGTGCCGGATACAGCGTGAAGCTTATTAAAAGTATTTATGTGCTCACATATGAGTAGAATCAAAGACCATTACACGGTCGGAGGTTCTACTCGTTTATTTTTGAAACCTACTGCTCGTCTTCTCCGACATATATTATGTAAAGATTATAAAATTAACTGAATAACAACGTAGCTATTACGTTAGTTTTATACATTAATATAAAATATAGTCTCCATTGGCTGTATTTTGTCTGCATTTTTTCAATTTTTTTTACTTTGAAGTAATTAAAATATTATTATCTACATTTTATTTTTGTTTAATTGTATGCATAATATATACAGGTACAGTTTGGAAGTCAACTTTTATTATTTTTATCTACCGTTACCGGTACCGTCTACGTTTTTCTACTATTTTTTATTAAGCATTTACAGCCCTTACCTAATAAGTATACAGGGTGGAAGTGTCAGCACCACTTTAAATGAAACCACAGTTTTAACTACTCTATAAAAGCCTAATACAATTTATTTTTTTTTTCCAAAAATAAAAAAAGTTATTTTTTCAAACAAAATAAACAATAAAATTATTAGTACTATGTGTTTACGTTATTGGTATCTATGCGTAACTGCGTCACACAAAATACAGGTATGGATGAACATCGTGAAATGAAAAACAATCCTTCGTCTAAACTATTGAAGTATCTTGATTAATTTCTTTAGGTATGGGTTTAAAATATTTTACCCTATATGCTGTTCCCATAAAAGGAGCGCTGACACTTCCACCCTGTAAATTTGCCTATTTAAATTTGTTGTGGTTACGAACCAATAAAAAATTACATTTATAATATTTATAACATATCATTCATATATTGTAGAGACCGACGCAGTAGGAAAACCCCTGACTGTAAATGCAACAGTTAGGTGCCGCAAGACAAAGTGCACAATGTCTCAAATTTGGGTGAAAATTAGAATCTTGACACTTAATTTTCTATGACTACTCTACATGCTATATGCGAAATAAAGCGTGGAGCTTTTGAAGCTTTGCTTAGTTAGTGCCGTGCCGTGTGATCCCAGCCTAGAATAGGATTATCGTGGTACTGGTGGTGTCGTAAGAGGCGACTAAAGTACGTATAGGAAAGTCACGTCGCCAGCAATGGCAACACGCATGGGCAGACTCGACCGCACCGTTACCACCCCTGGCCGGCATTAAGTTGTGGCTTTATGCCACTGCGTTTCGCATCAGGTAATGCCGGGCTCCGGCGCCCAACCCACTTTAAAGACGTATCAGTAGATCTTATTGGCATTTTTTGTTGCGAGAAAAGAAAAACTTTAACTATGCTAAAAGCTTTATCAGACCTCCAACTTTCTTTAAAGCCTTTTTGTCTATATCATATTCATTATGGTATGAGACAAAATGTAAACAAAAAAATTCAGTTTCTCTAACTTATATGTATTTTTTTATTTCTATTTAATTTATTTAACGTGAGGTTTTCTATATAAGCAACTATATTATATATAATGCGATGCGATGCGGTTGTGGATTCGATTCACACTCGGGAGAATGAATTTCGGTTTAAAGACATTTATTTCTCAAAAAGAACACAAAAGTTCTATTCATTATGGTATGAGACAAAATGTAAACAAAAAAATTGAGTTTCTCTAACTTATATGTATTTTTTTATTTCTATTTAATTTATTTAACGTGAGGTTTTCTATATAAGCAATACGAAGCAGATTCGATTCACACTCGGGAGAATGAATTTATTATTTATTAACATTTAATTCTTTGCTCTGATACCAAGGCAAAAGCGTGGCCTTGAAAATTCGGCAGAAAGTAGAGAGCGGAGTGTTATTATACCATTATAGGTCTAAAGAATAAATAACATGTTGTAATAGATACCTACTGATATTACTCTTTATCGCACATTTTGCTATACAATTCATTTCATATGCGAAACTATAATTTATTTCTGTAATTATCGTCTTGTATGTTAATTACGTGAAGGTAAATCTGCCATATAACTTCTTGGTTATTTAAAATTAGTTAAAATTAAATTCTTAGAAATAAATAACACGGGGTCATCGGGGCGAGGGTCCTAACCGTGCGACTGTTAACAAGACGATTGTGAGTTCAATTCCCACTCGGAGAATAAAATATTTAACATTTTCATTTCCTTACTCTTGGTGACGAGGCCAAAGTGCCGCGTTGAGTTCCACCACCCTCAACCTGACCCGCCTCTTAGTCGTAATGTAACATTGCGAAAGTAGCGCCGCGTCAGTGTCAGTGGCAGCCATCTTTTGATTGTTTACAAATTTGATGAATTAAAAAATTAAATTAAAAAATTAAATCAGCTTCGCGCTGTATCCCGCACACAGCAGGGTAGACAGAGGGAACCTAGTGTTAAGACACTCTGTTCCCCACTTTCTGCCGAATTCTGGAGGCATTCCGTGTTGAGTGGCAAAACTCAACGCCGCGCTTTACCTCGACATCAGAGCGAAGAAATGAAAATATAAATTTAAATAAATATTTCATTTCCTCAAGAGGGGATCGAACCCACAACAAGTTAATTTTACAGTCTCACTTTGAGCTCCTGCGTCACGACTGGCTGAGTCCGAGGCCCGAGGCCGGGGAAACTACTCCCAGTGAAAATTAAAGACACAACCGTCACGTTTGCATTATGACGCTGTGCCACTGAGCCACAATGGCCTCAATAACTTAACATGGGATATCAAAGGAGGAGAAAGTGGACAGAACCAGAAGAAAGAAACAATACAAACGTAATAATGAAACTATGTAATCCACTATAGGGGCAAGTTCCTTAAACGGCTGTTTATTCCGAAATTCCACTTGTTTGTCAGTTTCTTAACATTTTAGCTGAAACAAAGGAAAAAGCTGTCGAAGAGCATTATTATTTATCCAAAGAAATATTTAGAAATTTTTTTTTAGATTCTTTATTGCACAAAATTTAATACAAAAAAAATGTACAATAGGCGGGCATAACGCTAAACGGCATTTTCTACCAGCCAACCTAAGTCATGTGGGAGAATAAAATGTGTAGGTGTGCAAAAAAAATAATAAAAACAAAAAAACATCAATATTCAACATACATATAAGTATATGTAATAAATACACAATAACATATGATATAATTATATATATGCTAATATAATATTATATATATGCATACGATACATATTCGAATATCTGCAACTCTAGTGACTCCATGCTCCCCAGGCAATATCCGAATGATTCGCCCAAGCAACCATAATATGGGTGGAGTAGATTTGTCCTTTATTACAACATGTGTCCCTTCTTTAAGTGTTGCAGATGACCGCATATATTTAGTTCTCTGATGAAGGTGAGTTATGTATTCATTAGAAAATCTGTCCCAGAAATGTTGCTTCAATAATTAAATCCAGTTAAATCTAGCCAAAGAAGAGATTCTGTCAGCGTTGATAAAGGATTGTGGTACAAACGTTAGAGATCTTCCTATAAGAAGGTGTGCAGGAGTCGACGGATCATCGGATCGGTTTCTAATTGAACTAAATAAAGGAGATTAACACGTACGTTGTTAATGTATTCATTCGCAGTGGTTAATTATAAAAATAATGATTTAAAAAGAATAGATGTCAAAAGACGAAAATTATCCGCAATAAAAAAGGTCCATTAGCAAAAAGCAGATTAAGAGAGGCTCTTTTTACCCGTAACGAGTGGCGGTGGAGGTTTAACTAATATAGAACATTTATACAAAGCTCATATTTTGAAATTATATTTAGAACAGAAAAGTGATTATTTAATAACTATAAATAAGGACTCACTAGAAATAGAAACAGAATTAAGATTAACGTCAGGTAATAATCACACTCAATCAGAAATTAAAAACAATGTTATAAAGAAACAAAACGTAGCTTGGAGAAATAAGAGTTTGCATGGACAATTCGCTAATTAAATGACTGAAGAAACAATCTTTTTCACCTGCACTGGAGTTGTTCATATTTGCTATACAAGATCAGGCAATTATAACGCGCCAACATGAGCGAGATATACTGAAGAGGTATGTTGATGGCAAATGACGCTTGTGGGTAAGTAAGGACGTCAGCTGTACTGCGATAAATTAGATTCCATCAAAACATAAATGTAAAATGAGAGCCAAGTTCAGTAATATGATATATGCCTTGGTTATTGACTTCAGCGTAAAAAAAAGTGAGATGTTAATGTGTGCCAAGTTTAATGGTCAGTCCTGAAATATATTTTAAACAATATAAAATATTGTATAACACGTAAATATCCTATCTTCTTACAACTTAGGAGACTATATTTATATGTAATTTATATATTTAGGCTTGTGTAATTTATATATTTAAAAACATCTATTAAACTTTTTTGGATTGATTCATCTAATAAGCATTGTTTGAGACTACTAGACCAAGATACATTGTTATGTTCATTATGTTAATTATTATATATCTCACCTTGACCCTCATCGTTCATTGGTAGAGTTTCATCTGAACAGAAAATTTTATACGTAGTTTCCTAATAGTATCGTTCTTGAGTGTTCACATGTTTAAATTCTACTGTAAGAACATACTAGAAAAGTTTTATAAACTAAACGGCTCCTTTACGACTACTTTTCACTTTTCTTCAAAGACTTCTCTCTAAGTCTATCGGGAGAAATAGACGTATTATTTATTTTCTGGTTTACTGAAACACAACCGTCATAGTGACCCGAAGAAAGATTTTCTTTTTTTTATTAAAATATAATTCAATTGTATTATTCTTAAGATTATAATTAGTTATATCTGAGTAGTTTGTATTATTAGTACTTGGCACCGACTTCAAAATTATAATATCTGTTTTTAATTATTTTTGTTTAACAAAATCAAAGTACGTTTTACATTATGTAAAATTACTTTTTACTTTTTAGTTCGTTCTTTGAAGTCGGATTTTCTTTTTGTTAAAAGTAATTTATTGCTAAAATTAATTTATTAAACTTATTTTATTATTGTAAATATATTGCATTATGTGTAATTTAATGTACGAGTACAAAAATCGCATGGAAATGTGACTATAATTATTGTTATTTTAATTTTATAAAATATGATCATGATGACATTCTGACTAGGATTTTTGTCAAATCTCATGTAATAATCAAAAATAAAAATATTATTTATTCAATTAGGCCATTACAACCACTTTTGAATTGTCAAGTTACATAAAAACATTAGTAATGTCAGTCCTAAAGGAAGCTATCACTGGCTTGAGAGGCAGTTCTGCTGAGAAGAGACGGCAATAGAGTCAATGGTTGCTCTTTTAAAATATAATTTACACGCTGTCAATACAACAATCCACGGTTATCACTTACAATGTTACAAAAAGTTAATTGTTCTTAAACAGAAATATAAAGAACAATTTTTAAATTGCTTTTAGTATACTTTAATGTTTAATATTATATATTTTTTCTGAAGACAAAGAAACAGAGAGAGAGAGAGTTTATCGAAAAGTACTTTTCCATATTTTCTTAATTAATAAAAAAACATCTGCAATAATTGTCACCCTTCATTATATTAAGGAAACATGATGTAATTAATACCTTATAGTAGATCAATATTTGTAAACATTTATTAAATTAGATATTTAAGTCGTTTTAAAATGATAATTTTAATGAGTATTAGTATTTAGAAAACAGATTTAGCAAACACTCAATATCATGGATTCATTATTTCACTTGAAAAATAAGTATGATTTTATCTTTAAATAGTTTTTTCTATGTACTGAATATGACTAAAATCATCGTTTAAAAAGTGAACAGTTAAAATAAACATTAAGTTTAAGATTGACCTTCTATTATATATAATAATATTGTACTTTAAAACACAATTCATACCACGCATTTGATCTATTCTCATAGTCAAACTAGATTGTCTATTCTCATAGTCAAACGGAACCGGATGATGGCAACCATTGCTTGCGGCAGTTATTTTCCAGGCAACCATGTGTTATAGTATTGAGAAGAAAATAAGCTTTAATTTGATATATAATTTATGAAAAAAACACATGAGTGCAAATATTACCATTAAGTGATCTGTTTAAACTAGGCAACTGAGCTGGCAACCATTGTTTTGCCAATTCTTTATTCGATTTTCTTTCAAATGATGTGGAATTCACATAAAAAAACATATGAGTACAATTTATAAAAGTAATTGCGGCAGGATTCTTCCTGGCAACCCTAGTGTAATCTATTCTACTATAATGTATCATTCTAAAGTTCTAAATATAAGTTTCATTAGAAAAACAGATCCCTACAAATTTAAGCAAACACTCTCTCAACAACACACAATTTTTTATGCGATTTTCTTTCAAATGATTTCAACAAAAACGTATTACCATATTTAATTAAAAGTGATTGCGGCACAATTTTTCTAGGCAAACTTTGTGTAATCTATTCTACTATCATATAACATTCATAAAAATTAGTTTCATTAAAATATCTGCAGATTTATGCACTGGGTTCTCGACCTATTACGTTATAGAAAAACTTTTAGCAACATTTAATACTGAAATATTAAATGATGCTAAAAGTGTTTCTATTAGTATCAGCAAGCTTATCGTTACTTAAATTTTAATAAATAAAACAGAAAATTGATGATACATATTTACATATTATAATAGAACGTCTGTTTATGGAGTTTTAGAAAAATATATACGAATTAAAATACGATTATATTCACTTGAACTAGCAATTATTATGCTTAAAATAATAAACAATATTCTATATATAACAAAAGTGATATGGGACTATACAAATAATTTGATTTGTATGGATCGTACAAAAGTTTTAGACGTTTTATATCTAAATAGAGCATTTTTGTATTCAATCGATATTATTATTGTCCAAATTTAAAGTAGGACTTTTTTCAGGATATGTAGTGTAGAGGCCAGTCGTGGCGCAGCGGCACAAAGTGTAACTGTAAAACCGACTGGTTGTGGGTTCGATCCCCACTCGAAGAGATGAAATATTTACTTAAATTAATATTTCCATTTCTATGCTCTGGTGTCGAGGCAAAGCGCGGCGTTGAGTGCTGCCATTTAACACGCAATGCCTCCAGAATTCTTCCAGAATTCGGCAGAAAGTGGGGAACGGAGTGTCTTACACTAACCTAGTGTCCTCCCTACCCTGCTGTGTGAGGGATACAGTGTGAAGCTGAAAAAATAAATACAATTAATAGTTTTTTAGTCTATTATAATTATTATTTTAAATGTCAACGTTGGTGATATTAACAAAAATAATAAAGTATTATAGGTATATTTGTCGGGACTAGCTCAAAGTATATGTATTTGGAAAGTAAATTCTGATTGTGAGTTCATAGTTTATAAAAGTTTATATTGTGTTTAGATGGATCACGTGGTGATGTCAATACATTTTATCATTGGCACGTAGGTACGTTATATCCATTTACAGTAGATGTATTTCTCAAGAGAATTTAATGAAGACTTTGTATATAAAAAAATACATGAAATAATCATGTTAAGGAAGTACCAAATATATTTTATGAATTGAACTTAATGTTATATTCAAAAGAAATGAATTGTATGTAAATTTATTAATACGTTTCANTTTAATTCGATATATCAGGGCCGTAAATGCGGGAACAGAGCTGCCATCTTAGTACAGAGTAACCTCTAAAAAATATATTTACGTATTATAGTTAAAGAATAAAGAATGTGTGATTCCCCTATAGAATATATTATTCTACATTATATCATAAAAACAGGTTTAAACAGTACATATAAAGGTATTTTCCTGTAGTATAACTATTTTCAATTAAAATCAACACTACAATGTTGATACTTATGTGATGTTTTAGAGTAATTTTGAACATTTTGAATATTTTCGCGCCATTATGATGAAAACATAGACTATTTTTTAATTTGAAAAAAATTATATATTTATTAACTATAAGAATGTTGGTAGTTTTTGAAAAGGTATAAGAATTTAAAAAGTGCTTAAAATGTGCTTTCTTCGCAAGTGTTGTAATAACTATTGGTCTTCTCTTCACCAAAAATCTATTCACCAAAATATCACTATAAATATGAAATTACAGAAGTGTTTTTGTCAGCACCACTTTAAAACGCAAAACCATAATTTTAACTACTCTATAAAAGTCTAATACAATTTAAAAAATACCAAAAATTTAAAAGTTATTTTTTCAAACAAAATAAATTATAAAATTATCGTTGAAAAATAAAACGCCATTTGCATTGAACGATGCACACAGACATAAACCTATCAAAGGGAACCGCCGCATACGCCTCATTCTGTATTGGCGGCAAAGTTCAAAGTTACTTAACCTTTATTAGTATTTTTGTAGTAGTATGTTTGCGAAATACAGGTATAGATAAACATCGTGAAAAGAATGAATGAAAGAATCGTGAAGAAAATCCATACGTCTAAACTGTTGGGATATGTTGATTAATTTCTATAGGTATGGGTTTAAAATACTGTTCCCGTAAAAGGAGCGCTGACGCTTCCACTTGTATAAATATTAAAGGCCGTCGCGGCGCAGGGGCACGACGTTATGGGTTCGACCCCACTTGGAGGATTGAATTGTAATTTAATAATATTTTCATTTCGCACATCAGTCACATATCTTACGCAGTATCTGAACACTAAGTTCCCTTTGCCTACCCTGCTAAAGGCGGGATATAGCGTGGATCTGGTTTTAACTTTGTGTGAACCGATTAAAATAAAACTAATACTAAATATTAACTACTTACTAATACTTAATATTAATTTGAGGCCGGTCGTGGCGCAGCGGCACGAAGTGTGACTGTAAAACCGACTGGTTGTGGGTTCGATCCCCACTCGAGGAGATGAAATATTTACTTAAATTTATATTTCCATTTCTTCGCTCTGGTGTCGAGGTTAAGCGCGGCGTTGAGTTCTGCCACTCAACACGCAATGCCTCCAGAATTCGGCAGAAAGTGGGGAACGGGAGTGTCTTAACACTGGGTTCCCTCTGCCTACCTTGCTGTGTGCGAGATACAGCGTGAAGCTGATTTAATACTAAATATTTAAGGGAAGTTAGCCAAATTATAACACTGAGATTGTCGTGAACCTACGCACAGACAAACATACAAACTGACCAAGTTCTATTACATTGTTAAATGTCTATAATAATAATTTTTCTAATATATCTTCCATGTGCAGACAGCAATGAGTTAGAATTTTGTTGTAAGTATCGATAAGTTGTATTTTTATTTCAAACATTCAATTGAAGATTATTACTTATGGGAGGTACGAAAATGCGACCTAAGGTTTTAGTAATTGTCATATTAGAAATTTTAAGTGCAAACATACATTATAGGTATATTAAAACACGAACATAATTCAGTGTATTATATTAAGTAAATAATTCTATAGTTTAAGCGGGCGAAGCCGCGAGCGGGTCGCTAGTATATAATAATTGAGGCCAGTCGCAGGGGCACAAAGTGTGACTGTAAAATCGACTGATTGTGGGTTCTTACTACGACTACGACTAAATTATCTAATTCAACAAATGTTTACAAATATCGATCTACTATAAGGTATTAATTAAATCATGTTTCCGTAATATAATGAAGGGTTAAAAAAATATGGAAATTTACATTTCAATAAACTCTCTCTCTCTCTCTCTCTCTTCGTCCTTTTCTCGTTTCCTTTGACAACAGTTGCCGCAATCTTTTTTATTCACGCAACTTTTAAAAACTTTTTTAACACTAGAACATTATAAATACACATGAGAGCAAATTATTAACATTAAGTGACCTGTTTCAACCAGGCAACCCAGGGCTTGTAGCAGTTTGAGAGCTGGCAACCATTGTTTTTCTAATTTCTTATGCGATTTTCTTTCAAATAATGTGATTCACATAAAAAACGTACTCATACGTTTTTTATGTGAATCACACAATTTTCTCCAAAAACGCATTACGAGCGAGTTTAATTAAAGATGATTGCGGTAGGATTCTTCTAGGCAATCCTAGTATAATCTACGAGTATTCTACTATCATGTATCATTTTTCAATATAAGTTTGATTAAAAAAACAGATCCCTGCATATTTAAGCAATGGAATCTCGACCTAGTATTAATAAATTTGCATACAATTCATTTGTTTTGGGAACAATATTAAGTAACCAAATTGTTAACATGATTATTTATTGTATTTTTTATAAACACTACAATACTTTTATTATGGTGCATTTGTCAACAGATTAGTACATTCAGTCATGAACACTATGTGTGGCGCGGGACTCGAGCCTACGCGTACGTGCGTTGAATTATTTTAATTTTACATTTTTTCGAAAAGTATACATCTAAATTACATGCTTATTTTTATTAAATTTCCTTGGTGATTGATGAAATAACTTTCGCTCGTAAGTTTCAATATACTTCTGAAAGAAAAATCGATAAAATATGACCTTATAATTATCAATTATTTTTTTATCACAATATGCCTTATTGTCACCTATTTATAAGATATAGATATATAGTATCGTAGACTTTTTTTAAAACTAATAAAATTGAATATGTTTGTCACACAACGTACTGATATATAATTCCACGGCGTTCCTTATTATTATAATATTATTTATAGACTTATACTGTATTGTTTTATATAGCTTATAGCACTGCTGAAGAATGCAGCTTTTATATAAAACAATAAGAACGGACGAACTAACGAACGAACAAACGAATGAACGAACGGACGAACGAACGAGCTAACGAATAATCGATATGTTAACCGACCTATTTTTAATTTTTTTATATCTTTCATGTTCAGAAGAGATTTTTCTATCCTTTATTATATATAGAGATATTTTTTTTATTTTCATTCCAAAATGTATTCGTAAGCTTAGGTATTCAAATAAAAATCCATATAATAAAACATCTTATTTCTTCTTTAACTTCTTTTAATCCTTCTCGAAGTTTTGGTATTATCGTTTCGTTCAATAATATGCTGTACAACACCTTTCACGTCACTATTGCTATCAACACTTTTGTCAATATTCTTAGTGATTTGAACATTTTTCGGCTCCTTAACATAAGTTTTTATATAAAAATCAAGGAATAGTATAAGAATGAATAAATTTTGTGGTAGAAACACAGCTACGGTCCAACGAGGGTACTCGCAATCTGGCATAAATGTTATTGCTCCCATATGTACCACATATAAGAAAAATTGAACCTGAAATGAAACGAAATAAATCTTTTATACTTATTGGTTGTACGTTATTAAAATAAGTTAGAATTATTTTGTAGATTAAAAAGCAGAAGGAACTAGGTTCCTATTGAGACACTTTGTTCCCCACATTCCTCTCAATTTTCGTGGGATGACTTTTTAGTAGCGGTACTTAATGTCACGCTTTGTATTTTCACTAGAGCATAGCGAGGAAATAAGAACAATTCATATCTAGTAGTAATCGAAGCCAAAATCGTCGCGCTTACTGACAAACACTAAACCATTGTGTAAAATGAAATAAAATTTTAATAATTTTAAAACAGAAGATTAAAGAGAAAAATAATAAAACATTAGTCTACTTACAATTTGTATTTGAGTAATACATTTCTTAAATGATAAAGATTGTTTCACTCGTGGAAAAATGACCGTTAGTAAGTAATACGAATACATAAAAACATGAACTAAGGAATTTATTAATCCAACCGAGGTGCCGTGTCCGCCTGAAATAATAATATTTAAGCAAAGTACAGTCAATCTACAGCAAAGTACAGGTAACTTTGACAGATACAAGCGATATTTTACACTTATATCTTAAAATTAAGCACATTGCAAGAGTGTTTTTAGTTGTTTTGTAGTGCTTTCATAATACTTTTCACACAGATATATACATAAACCTTTAAAATACATCAGTATACAGTGTCAGCGCTCCTTTTATGGCATATAAGGCTTTTACAGAGTAAATTTTAAGCGGTGCTGACACTTCCATCCTGTACAAGAAAATCTGAATTTTGTAGTCTGTAAAAGTTACCCCCATAAAATGGGTAACTTTGATACACAAAGAACCATTCATAAAGAAGTAGTCATAATTATTAATCTAGGTAAAATTGGTTCATGTTTTTATTAAATAATTAATGTAATTGATATAATAATACAATTATTCTACAATTTTGTGACATATTACAAAAAATTAAGAATCAGTCTAGAGCGTTTGGTATTTGTATACTATATATTTTTAATCAGCATAAAAAATACTCAAAAATATGTTTAAAGTATAATATATACAAAAAAATTGTAAGAACTTGAGTATTAATAATCTATTCCCCCCACTCTCGATGATCCTTCCTAAAATCGTCATGAATTATGTAGAACCCAGGCTCTTTAATAGTACATAATTTTACTGGTATCTGTAATGTAGATGCAACATCTATTAATTTTTCATATATATTTATTTTTCTTCAATTTCAAACGGCAAGTCATTTAGCACGTTTGGTGTTAATGGTGCTAAAGTAACATTATCTTCATGCATATTTGTGTTTTCCTTGTGCTGCCTTAGGTTTATTTTCTTTTTTAAAATTAAAATTTACTAAATAAAATAAACATATCAAATAAAAATAGTCAATAGTATTGTATAACACGGAAAAATTATCGAAACTAGTTTGAAGTCCCACTGTCATTGTTACCCGAAGAATCAAATTTATCCAGATTGACTGTATTCATTTCAATAAACAAATCATAATTGAGACTTTCGTGTCGCAGTGACAGTGTCCGACTGTAAACGCAATAGTTGTGTGTCTGATCTTCGTTTGTAGGACTGATCGTTTTTTAAATTATTTTCTTAACTTGACGAACTGAAGCCAAGTGTTAAGATAGCATTGTGTTTTGAGTGGCGGAAATCAACGACGTGCATTGCCTCGTACCCAGAGCGAGAAAATGAAAATATTATCGTCGAGTGGAAATCGAACCCTCAACTGGTCTTACCTTTTTAAATTATTATTATTTATATCAAAGCTGGCATGGCCGGCTTGGTCCACACGGTGAAATAGAAAGACGATCTCCTGGGCGCTCTCTTTGCCCCGAACTCGACTTTGGAAGACCAAGGAACTACGCCGCGGACCGTCCCGCGGTGCCAGAGTTCAATGCCTAAGGATAAATTCGACCAAACAGCTGTTAGGCGAGCTCTGTCCTCTTTGGACATCCACAAGTCGAGCGGGCCAGATCCCATCTCTCCCTTAGTGCTCCGTTCTTGTGTTCCTGAGCTGACATCGGTGCTAATGCCTTTGTTTCGGCACTCTTACTCAGTCGCCGTAGTCCCAGTCTCATGGAAGAGCGTTCTTATCCACCCGATCCCGAAGAAAGGTCTATTGCTATCACTTTTCTACTCTCAAAAGTCCAAAATAGAGAGCATCATCAATGGCCAGCTCTTGGCTGGCTGACGCTGTTTTTTCTGCATATCAATGACATGTTAGAAGATTCTAGCATTCATTGCTATGCAGATGATAGCACAGTGAACGCTGTCTACTCCGGCCGTGCAAGTCTTTCTCGGGAAAACGTCGACCAGTGCTGAAATAAAATTATGTCTTCAATCGTTGGGGAGCCAATGATCTGCGCAGGGCTTGACACATTGGCTTTGGGTAGAGATGTTTCCTCGGTGTGCATTCTTTATCGTATTTATTATGGGGAGTGTTCTGGACAACTATTTGACCTGCCACATGCTCTCTGCCGCCGAATTTTCTAACCGCACAGTACGTCAAAAACTCAAGTATCATTCACACCATCTGAATACGTGGCACTCCACTACTGTGCGGTTTCGTAGGAACTTTCTTCTACGCGCCACTCAACTGTGGAATGGCCTACCTGCGGCAGTGTTGCCAGGTACCTTCAAAAAGCGCGTCTATCTCCACCTTAAAGGCTGGCAACTCACCTGTAGCTCCTCTGGTGTTAGGCGGAGTCATGGGCGGCGGTGATCATTTACCATCAGGGGACCCGTCGCTCTTTTGCCTTGTCTTTTTCGATAAAATAAAAAAAAAAGCTTCACGCCTCAATTCCTAGCGGGGTAGCCAGAGAGAACCGGACGCTAAACGATCTCTTCACACCGCTTTCGCCTCGTCCACTCTCATCAACCACTTTATATTTGCCTTTCAAGGGGGTTATCGTTATATATAGCATTTTGCATGATCATTCTCCAGTATCATCGATTCTGTGTTTTTTTTACCTGTCTCTCTTACTAGAGCAGTGATTACATTTATCAGTTATACATTACAAAGCGCGGCGTTAAGTTCTCCATTTTCTCGTTTTTAAAGACATTTTGCGTTAAGCCACGAGTCTTATAAGGACGATGAAAGTAAAACAATTTTACTGTAATATTGTCAACAAGTGAGACTCGAACCTAGACTCGACGCGCTTGCATTCAGATGCTGTACCATTACACCATGTCATAGTAGAATAGAATATTCATTGTTGCACACAGAAAAAAAAGAAATACTAAAATACAGATAAAAGAATTGAGGCCAGCCGTGGCGCAGGGGCATAAAGTATGACTGTACCTGAACACAATCGAACCCACAACCGACTGGTTGTGGGTTCGATCCCCACTCGAAGAGATGAAATATTTATTTAAATTTATATTTCCATTTCTTCCCTCTGGTGTCGAGGCAAAAACGCGGCGTTGAGTTCTGCCGCTCAACACGCAATGCCGCCAGAATCCGGCACTACTATATTATACACTGCTGTGTCCGGGATTCAGCGTGAAGCTGATTTATTTTTAGATAAAAGAATAATAAAAATATATGTTTATAAAAGTAGTAAATTAAGTATTAAAAGTTACCAGGTAAGTAAGTAATTCCTCCCCAAACGAGCATCACCATGCCAGCATGGTGGTAAACGTGAAGAAAAGATATTTGATTAAACTTTTTTCTTAGTACAAAAAATATCTGAAATAAAAAAATAACTGTACCTATTTAAAAAATAAATAAACGTTATTATAAAAAATAAAAACAATATATACTTTTAACGCCATTAGTGACGTGAAATTGATTTACATCTTTGGTGACGCCGGTCTCACGAACCGGGATTTTTGACGTAAGGCTTTATGGCAATAAAACATAAGCATTTGGTAAGTCATTATTATTATACAATCGTGCTTAGGAGACTAAAAATATAACATAGCACACAACGAGTGAGTTTTTTCATAACTTAATTTTTTTGAAAACTAATAACAATATTAAACATTTATGTCTTAAATCGGTCTTAATTATTCTTATGCTATTAGGAACTCTTGAAAAATAAGCAAAAGTGTATATCCTTCTAACATAAAAACATATACTCCCTTGAAAACTACTTTTCTTGTACCGTCAACTAAGTACTGCAATAAGGCACTACGTGCTCAAGGCACAATTATTTCTTATTTTTGCGACAAGACATCTGATCGTTTTATTCTTTCGTCATCGGCGTTCTCAGCACTGACCTTTTCGTAAAGCGCCGACAGTCCCACTCCTGTCATCGATCTTCAAAATTTCTGAAAGTCAGTATCAACATTCTAAGCAAGTTCAACTGTGTCTGTTTTTTTTCTGTGACTCGATGGCTTCACTTACAGTATTTGTTTTATAATATTGTGGGTCCTAGTCCAACCAGATCAATGATAAGATTCTTTGCTACAATTAGTAGAATTATCCCTTTCCAAATAAAAAGAGGGCTTGTTGTCACCTGTAGATTCATTGAAAATGAGGCAAGTACTTGAAATCATAATACGCAGCGATGGCAGGTCAATTCACACAGATATACACGTCACCAATGGCAGGTGAATAACACTAAAAAACACGCTTTTTTACACCAAGTGCTGACGAAAGGGTTACCAAAGGGAATAAAGATATCTTATCCACGAAGAAAAACTCTACATTATGCCACTGTTGACGCAATATCCTTATGTACTTAATTGCCGGGAAGAAGAGAGAGAAGAGGCGTTCAAAATGTCGGTGAATATCGTGTCTCCTCGCTGCTGGCTCATGACAAAATGGTACTTTAAACAGAGTGTTTAATGAAGAGTCGGCTACCAGTCGTGTTGCAACTGCAGTTGGAGGGCCGATCGCAAAAATCTCAAGGCTAGGCAAGGCGGGGTTTCACCCGGTTTCATGAGGTGAGGCTAGCGACATGATATTATTAACCACATTCAGCCCTTGCGTTCTCACGTTTCTCACCTTAGTTTGAATGGGATGGTACTTACCTACTTAAACATCAATATATATCGTATATACTCGTAGATATCTCAATATTATTCTATTTATAATCTCCATGTCAAGTCTACATGCATTTTATACAGACACCAATATTTAGAGTTAATATGTAATAATAAATTTGCTATAACTTCAAAACCCGATCATGTCTAAATTCCATTATGTGCCCTTTTACAAGTGCAAACATGACTATGATACGGTATTCCAGTTCCTGTCTTCCAGCTTCATCATCAGACCTTCAAAATTCGACATCAAAATTCATTACAAGACTTTTCTAACAAGTCCAAACAAGGCTACGATGCACTGTTCCATCATGAAGTTTCAGTTCATATCTTTCGGCTTCATCATCAGATCAGTTCGATAGAGTAGACCCATATTAATGTTTCGATAGAGCCATATTAATTGTCATCAGAATTACATACAGTTGGCAATTTTTTTGCAGATGGTTAAACTAGTTACCTAGGATACGAATTGATTGCCCAAACTCAATATGTTTACTAGTAGACAGTTCAAGGTTCCGTCAGCCACCTTCGAGTGTAATGCCAGTTCTTCGTCATTAGGAGAAATGAACAGAATATGTTAAGACGACACATTCGATTGAATGAGCCCAATCTCGACATGTTTACTAGTAGGCAGACCAAGGTTCAATCAGCCACCTTCCAGTGTATCGTTAGGTTTTCGTCTAATTGTAATTGCCTAATTTCATGATTATCACAACAATTAGGAGTACGTGTAATTCATATCCCATTATATATTAAGTTTCTTACATTATAGGTCGATCTAATAAAAGCGTGTTAAAAATGTTATCCATTATCGGTGATCACGCGTTCTATTTACACAAAGTGCTGCATTATGTCACCTATCAATAGTTGCAGATTTTTAAAAAATATATAAGTAACAAATAAAAGTTTTTCTTATCTTTCAGCTTTTTTTCAGCTTCATAGCTGAAAAAAAGTGTTATGAAACAGAAACAGTGTTAGATAGGCAAAAGAAACCTAGTTTTAGAACACTCACACTTGCCGCCTTTCGAAACACAACGTGCTGAATGGCGAAATTCAATACTATGTTTAATTCAGAATACCAAGCGCGGCGTAGAGTTTCATCACTCAATTTCGAAAAAAATTTTGGTGGAAAATGGGGAACGGAATGTCTTAATAATAAATATCTTTAGCTTGTCCTGATACACGACGCTTGTCATGGCGCTATCGTATTGTGTCACGTTTTCTTTTTTTCTAGCTTTTTGTACAAATAGCAGAGTAGGCAGAGGGAGTCTGAATACCTAGTGTTAAGACACTCCGTTCCCATTATGACATTCCATTCCACACTTTCTCTTAGCACTGTATGTTAAATGGCGGAACTGAACGCCACGCCTTACCAGAGCAAGGAAATGAAAAAATATATATTACATACCCCTGAGTGGGAATCGAACCCATAACCGATGCGTTTACACGACGGCCTCACGGCCAACAATGGTCTAATGACGTACATACTAATTCTACGCAAAAATGATGGAAAATTCAATATGAATTGTAATTAGCATAAATACATGCACATTTTATTTGAAATAAAGTAATTTAAATTGAAATAAAATATATTTTAATATCGATGTTTGTACAGCATAGCCCTTTGTTATTTCTCGGTGAATGACATCGCTTGACCTTAGATCACTACATTTGTATATAAGCATAGAAAAAAATGTTAATTGCATATAACGATTTACGTATGTACACATAAATCAGCATATAATACAAGTTAATATTTATAAAAATAACTGACCAAGTGACCATATAACCTCTATATTAATAGGGAGTCATACATCTAAAATTTTGTGACAAAAGTACGCATATTAAATAAACATACAGTATCCAGAAGTAATCGTTTCTAATCGTGTAAATCAAAGAATTCATTGATTGATCTTGGTTTTACGATTGTTTTTTTAAAATATTATAGAACTGTTGATATAAAATATAAACGTAATATAACCGTAAAGACACATACTTTCGCCAGTCTAACAATTTTTTTTTTTTTGTTTAATACGAAGAAATTTTATAAATAATAAAAAATTGCAGCATTCACTCAAATGTTTGAAGATTTTGGAAAAAAATATTGATTTTAATTTTTTTTTCAACTTACCGTATCTGCGAGATCCAAAATTTTCAATAAATAATATAAATATACCAAATTGCATATATTTAACGCGTCTTCGCTGTATGAGAAATCGACGGGCTCACAAAATAATTTATATTTCCATAACCACACGTCTTTAATGCCCTGAAAGAATAGATACTATAAAATTATGACAAAATGACCACACAATAAATATAATCGTAATCGCGGTGGGATCGACTCTGACTGTAAACGAGCTTATTATAAACGAGCTTGTTGGAGGGGAAATTATTAAATTCGCTTATATTAATATGTCAAGTAAAAACATTATAAGAGTAGATAATGGAGTATGGAATTTAGCACAACTATCATTAAACGATAGCTGTGGTTAATTCCATACTCCATATCCATGGCTATAGAGAAAATGTTTTTTAAAATGACGCAAGAAAATACATTAAAATAATAAATCAAGTATGCACACAGCACACTATCAAACATTTGACAATATACTTTTGTATTTATAAAGTTTCATACACGTTGCTTCGGCAACGCATCAAATTATACGCTTCAACGGGTCCTCTAGTTTAAATTATATTTTCTCTTCTCTGATCTTAGGCAAACTGCGAAGTTAAGTTTCGCCGAGTTGAAAAGGAAGGATGGAAGGCGCGATGTTAGTAAGAGGATGATGGTACTAAATCAAATAATTTCGGGGAGCACTTCCGATAATAAAAACGATAGAGAACCCACAGTCATCGTATCACCATGTGCTTAAGGTTCCCAAGCCGTCTGTTAGTTTGGGATCGTTGACAATTCGAATTGCCCGCCGTTGAATGGAGTCAAATGATTGTATTTCATACTGAGGAATACCTGCCCATATGTGGAAATCGTCATGCAAATAAGGGCGAGCTTGTGCTTTATAACACTTAAGTCAATGTTTTGATGTCAATTACCCCGAGTTTTTTGAATCCAATTTGGCTTAGCTCTCTAAATGCCACTTAAACTGGACTTGACTATATATCGTACGGTCATACACATAGCAGTAGATGTTGCTAGAAAGCAATGCATTATTGTGCAGAATAAATGATGACTGAACATAATCTTCCAGGAAGTCAAGAAAATAGTGACTTCAAAAAAAGAACTCTGCTTGAGTGGTAGATCCGATCAAATGTCTTTGTGATTTCGAGGCTCCTAGCCATAACTTCCTCTCATCTCACCACCATGGTGATACCACCAAGACCAACGCGTGCTCACAATGTTCTCGTTATCAAGCCGTAGAATCGCTAACAGTAGACATCATCCTTAACGTACAAATACACACCATTAAACCTAAATAATAAAATCGTGCTGAAGTATGTCCTATGAATTATTTAGGCAGGACGTGTTGTCAGGGATAGATATAATTATAAAAGTAAGTTCGGTTTCACTGTCTCGAGATGGTGGTGACTGTCCGGACTGACACCGGGTGGCAAGCATTGCACCATTTCCCTGGAACTGGATTGGATCTCCCTGGAACCCACGCCAACGTAGAATGACCTACTATCACAAATAAGTACCTGCCAATTCAGGACTTTCGAGATCACCGCTTTCTGGAGAAAAAGATGGGTAGGACACGGGAGGCTGCCTTAAATGCCACCGAATCGGAAAGCATCATTTGATGGTTAGTTTTTAGCATAATAATAGCAGCGAACCAGTATTATTACCTCGTGCACTTAGGCTGCTTTAAAAGGGGGCTTCTATTAAAGCAAAGCAGGCAAAACGAACCTAATTAAGGTTGGTCCTTAGACACTCTACGGTTTTCGCTCTCCGTCCAAATTAAGACGTGTGGAACTCATCGCCGTGCTTAGTCTTACGCAAAAATAATTTAAATATAATTACTTCTCCAAGTGCGAGAGTGAGAGAGATCGAGCCCACAACCATGGAGTTTACAGTTAAAAATCAAAATCAAACGAATTTCACGCTGTGTCCCGCATACAGCAGGGAAGGCAAATAACCTAGTATTAAGACACTCCATTCCCCATTTTCCGCCGAATTCTGGAATTTGTTGACAACAACAACGCTGCGCTTTGTTTTGACACCAGAGAGCAGAAATGAAGATATAAAATTAAATAAATATTTCATTTCCTCGAATAGGGATCGAACCCACAATCAGTCGCGTTTACAGTCACACACCATACTTGTGCCCCTGTGCAATGACGAGGCCTCAAATGGCCTCAGTTTACAGTCAAACTTTATAATTCTCTACTTACAAGTACAAAAACATATCCGCATAGAAAAATTTGTAACGCATTGTACGCTACTATTATTCTGTCTAAATTAAAAGGTGGGCGATTTTTCATTAACATAGGTCCCCATTTAAAAACAAACATTAGGTAAAGCCCAAGTATTGTAGCTCCTTCGTACGGCTTTGCTACGAGACGCCAAGATTTGGTTCTAGGGTCTGAAACCATAAGAAAATAAGAAATTAGTGTTAAGACACTCCTGTCGTGTTATCCTTTATTTATCCAATATTCGATATATTGCATAAAGTCAATGTTTACGTTGTGCTTTGTTTGACCGCAGCGGGAAAACTAACACTTTTATCAGCTTCAAGGTTTTTGTTACTTATAACAGACGGATGGTGTGAGCAGACGGTTTTGTTTTACCAGATTTGGAAAATGAAACTTCCCTGGTGGAAGTGGAAGCTGAACCGACAATCATCGCATGCACCATCATATACAGTCAATTACTGTCCTCTAACGTCTCGCCACGCCTCGTCTCGATGGACTGATCTTTTCACTGACCAATTTACGTAAAATATAATTATGAAACATATATTTTACTGAACTAATATTCATAATGTAACATAAAAACACATGAAACGACACTCTTTATAATTATTTAAAACTTGCAATTTAATTCAATTGCTTAGTATTAATGTAAAATATTTATTTTCATTGTAATTTAATTTGAATGCTAATAATAACAATTTGATTACAATTAAAGAACATCGTTTCTTTAGTAATAATAAGAAATATATAGAAGGTATATATAAAGGTATATTTTGAGAGTAGTATAGTGGTTAGTAGTTTTTAAGGAATATATATTTATATATTCATAAAATCTTAGGAACTATAGACTATATTAAGCTATAATAGCAATAGGATATTGAACTCGCCAGATTAAACTGAATACTTATATTTCTTCTTTCTTCTATTATTTCTATAATACAACACTATTTGTTAGTGGAAATATAAAACTATTTTATTTAAAAGGAGTCCGCTTCCCCTAAGCATTACCCATTCATTTCTCTTTCGCGGTGGAAATCGGGCTTAAGTTTGTCACGAAAGAAATTCAGATTAGTAATACACACAGACATACAACAGATCAGAACAGATTCAGTAATAACTAATTGAGGCCAGTTGCGGCGCAAAGGCACAAAATGTGACTGTAAAATCAACTGGTTGTGGGTTCAATCCCCACTCGAGGAAGTGAAATATTTATTTACGTTTATATTTTCATTTCTTCGCTCTGGTGTCGGTGGTTGAGGCAAAGCGGGGCGCTGAGGTCCGCCACTTATGACTGTGATGCAACAATATAAAAAATCCAACATGCTATGGCATATATTAATAAAATGGATATATTAAGTCAATAAAATCCTCATACAAATTCTGTTAAATCTGGATATAAATAACTGCGGACAATCGTTGTTAGGACAGATATGTAATAATATTTAATATTTTCATTTTCTTCATTCTGGTGGGGAGAAATAGCGGGACGGTTAGTTCCGCCACTCAAATTAAAGCCACCACAAAAGTTTAAAAAAAAACAAAAGACTTTCAAATAAACTCACCTGTCAATTCATCAAAGACAAAATTGTATCCGTAAACGGCTTTTCTTAAAATTTCCGTCATTTTGCGAAACGAGTTTCTTATATTTATTTATTAAAAAAAAAAAATATAAACATAAGTTAAAATATAAAGTAAAATTAAAATATAAAGTAAGTATAATTATTATTTTTAAATATTACTGATTCATATTTTATTTTTCAATTTAAAATGAGGTACATTTTGACTTGGCTCCACGATTGGACTAAGCTAACCGACTGTAGTGGGAACTAAATAAATGCCATACATTAGAATTTAATTTATTTTAATTGTTTTTTTTTTTAAGTAAGCTATATGTATATTTATATACTTAAGGCAAGTATGAGAATTTAAATTTTACAATCCTGTACTACTGTCAATGGCGAATTTGTTCACGTTATTTTTTTTAGCTGCACGCACATAGCATAGTAGGCAAAGGAAACCTGAGGACATAATGTAAAGACACTCTCCTGTTCCCATTAAGACATTTCCGTTCCCGTCACATTCTGGAGGCATTGCGTGTTGAGTAGTGGAACCGACCATGCATTGCCTCGTTACCAGAGCGATGAAATTATTAATCAAATATTTTATTTCCCCGAGTGGGAATCGAACTTACAACCGTCACGTTTACAGTTACACGCTTATGCTCCTGCTGAATAAACATGAATGGAAATATGAATAAAATTAAAATAAACATGACTAAATATTTTCGTTTCCTTGCTTTGGTCAGAAGACAAAGCACGGCGTTGAGTTCTGCCATTCAACAAGCAGTGTCGGTTGTCCTTTTTATATTTTGGTCTTCCACCCTGTGTATAAAAAACCGGAGAAATGTGAGTCGGGTTCGCTCACTAACGATTCCGTAGAAAAGTTGGAGGTTTCGAGTTGTTCATTTCAATTAAGGCTTAGCTCGCCACAGGCCTTTCATCTGATACCTCACTTGAACTAGCGGCCTTAATCTCAATTTTTTAACTCCTTTTAAGGTTATTCTGCATTGTGTCGAAATACGCGTTTTCTTGCTACTTAAGGTTGGGGTACTTCCGGCTGACTTGGAATTATGAAATTTAACAGCTAGCATCTATAGCTAGTACTAAAAATCTGAAAACTATTCTTTGTGGTTAAATCCTAAAAAATAATAATCTTAAAGGGGGGGGGGGGGGTCAAAATTTGATATAAATTTGTACAAGTGAGGTACCAGATAAAAGGGCTCTGGCTATGCTAAGCTTGAATTTCAGAAAAAGCTCGAGACCTTCAATTTTTGTACGGAACCCTCGGTGGACGAACCCGTACTTGTCCGCGAGTCCCGCGCTTGTTCGGTTTTTTTTAATAAATTTATTTTTAGTTCTGTGTATTTTGTACTCGTATCTTAATATTTTTTCTTGGCTGGCATGAAACATCAGAGATGGGTATTGTTATTCAGTTCATTTATTAATCTTTATATTATACAGGGTGGAAGCATCAGCGCTCCTTTTACGGAAACAGCATATAGGGTAAAATATTTTAAACTTATACCTAAAGAAATTAATCAAGATGCCTTTTTTCAAGACGTAATTTTCTTCTCATTTCACGTTGTTTATCCATACCTGTATTTCGTGTGATGCCAATAACGTAAACACATACTTCTACAAAAATACTACTAAAGGTTAAACAACTTTGAACTTTGCCGCCAATACCTACGATTCGATTTCGGAATGAGTCATATGCGGCGGTTTCCCTTTGACAAATTTATGTCTGCGTGCGTCGTTCTTGTCAAATGGCATTTTATTTTACAACCATAATTTTATTGTTTATTTTGTTTAAAAAAAACACTTTTTAATTTTTGAGATAAAAAAATAATTGTATTAGACTTTTATAGAGTAGCTACCACTACTCACTTAAAGTGGTGCTGACAAAACCACTCTGTATATAAATAAATATGGGCAAATACAAACAAACAATTTAACCATTAGAAATTGATTGATGACGAATTATACCTAAAATCGTCAACTTACCCGAATAACTTGATAGTATATAAATAAAAAAAAATCAGCTTCACGCTGTATCCCGCACACTGCAGGGTAGGCAGAGGGAATCTAGTGTTAAGACACTCCGTTCCCCACTTTCTGCCGAATTCTGGAGGCATTGCGTGTTGAGTGGCAGAACTCAACGCCGCGCTTAACCTCGACACCAGAGCGAAGAAATGGAAATATAAATTTAAGTAAATATTTCATCTCTTCGAGCGGGGATCGAACCCACAACCAGTCGGCCGTACAGTCACACTTCGTGCCGCTGCGCTACGACTGGCCTCAAAAAGAATAAAAAAGAAAAAATATATTTTTTTAATTCTGTCTGTCTGTTTGTCTATTTGTATGGTCACATTTTTCTCTGAAAGTACTGAACCGATTTACAGAATTAAAAGTTTCACCAATTGCTTTGTTTTATACTTTTTTTCAGAGCACTAATAATAAAGCAGCATAACACTTTTGTTCAGAGTATAAATGATAAAGTAAACAAAATTGAAGTTCAATGTTAGTGAAAGTTACCTTTATAAATAATAAAAGTTAACTTTAAGTCATAATTAATTCAACACATAGATAAAGACCAATTTGATCTTCAAAGAAATATTAAGTAAATACATAGATTCTTCGGTTCGTTCGTTCGTTTGAATTAAATCTATATAAAAATGCGTTAAAACAGCCTTTCTACGTGCACTCTGTAATGACTACATATTTGCCTTCATAAATCATAACAGTTAAGTCGTAATTAATTCAACACAAAAATAAAGACCGATTTGATCTTCAAAAAAATATTAAGTAAATACATAAATTCTTCGGTTCGTTCATTGTTCGTTTGAAATAAATCTATATAAAAATGCCTTAAACCAGCCTTTCTACGGGTACTCTGTAATAACTACATATTTACCAATTGTACATTTAGCCAATAATATAAGTATATAACTAGTTTAAAAACTGTACAGGAGTTAATAAGCAATCATTACAGTTATTTTACAAAGAATATTATGAATCGTTCAAATCAATAATTTAACATTTAAGACTGTTTCTGAAAGAGTAAATTAAATTATTCACTGACATCAGCACATTTAAGAGAGTTTTAAAATTATGATGAGACGTACATTACCTAGGTAAAAAGAACGTAATGTTACAAAAATATATACGTATAAGAAATAATTAGCTTTATGTATATTTTTATAAATATCAAATATCAACATTGGTCGTATTTTTTAATTCAAAACAATCAAAAGTCCTTATAGAAATTACGATAATGTAGTAAAAAATTCATATTAGAATATTACAGATTAAAGTAATAAAAATTATATTAGAAGTCATTTCTGTTTATTAGATCTATAATCATGTATTATAGCTTAAGCGGGCGCGAAGCGAAAGCGAAGCCGCAGGCGGGCCGCTAGTTTGATATTATATATCTGAGTGGCAATCGTTGTTTTTCCAATTCTTAGTTCTATTTTCTTTCAATAGTGTGGGATTCACATAAAACACATATGCGTGCAATTTTTCACCATTACCATAAATTTAATTAAAGGTGATGGCGGCATGATTCTTCTATTATAAGTAACCCTAGTGTAATCTATTCTACTATCATGTATCATTCTTAAAAATAATAAAATAAATAAGTTTTATTAAAAAACATATACTTGCAGATTTAAGCACTGGGTTATCGACCTATTAGAACTTGTGTAAAAATGCCAGCAGAGCATAGATATAAATTCGATTTGTTAAAAATTTCAATTTTAATTGTTTAGACGAAAAAATTACGTTAAAAATAGTTAATATAATGCTCAGAAGCAAAAACGTTTATTTTTCAGTAGCAGCAGAAGCAGTTTTTCAGCAGAACATAAGTAGATCTATAACATTGAGTCTGAAAAAGACCAGATCTCAGAAAAAAACCGCCAGCAGAGAGTAGTTAAATATATAAAATGTTATAATAAAAAATGACAATTTAAATTGTTCATACGAAAAATGACTATATTTTTTTTCATATTTTGCTCAGATTCGGGAACTTTTTGATTTTTTACAAAATATGTACAGTTCTATTATAACAAGCGAATTGCAAAACTAGACCACATGTAAAAATGCCAGCAGAGCATTTTTTATTTTGCAATTTTGTAACCTCTTTGAAATACTGACCTCCAGTCGTTCAAATGCTGTATAATCCACTTAATCTTGGTTAGAAACGAACGCTCCAGACTTGTTAGCGACTGTGTGTATAAATAAAATATAATGAAAAAATAACGCTACTGGAGGATAAACGAGGATAAAATTAAAAAAAATTAAATTAGCTTCACGCTGTATCCCGCACACAGCAGGGTAGGCAGAGGGAACCTAGTGTTAAGACACTCCGTTCCCCACTTTCTGCCGAATTCTGGAGGCATTGCGTGTTGAGTGACAGAACTCAACGCCGCGCTTAACCTCGACACCAGAGCGAAGAAATGGAAATATAAATATAAACGAGGATATACGTACATATATAGAAATAAGGTAATACCTATTGTAGATCACACCAAGTCATTTTCTTTGGTAGGGTCTAATTATATTAGTAAGGATTCAACACAATATATTTAAAAGATATGAAACTTAGAAAAATAATGTGCGCCTCGATATATATGTCGTTGCATTTTTTAATCGAACCGTGTGAAGTATGTGTGTTCGGACCATCTCGGGTGTCGCACGTCGGTCAACACGTTCTATGGACGGCAACTGCTATTCGGTGCGTACTACAGTTAAGCCGTTGTGATAACGCGTTGCTCTTCAGAGTCGCATGTTTATCTTCTATGTAACTTTTGCACGTTTATATGTAGTTTAGTTTTTCTTATTTATAATTTATTTATATTGGCGTATGGTTAATATAAAAATTGTACGTTGTTATATATTAATGTAAATTGATTTCAGGAATGCTTAAACACTATGGCGAGTATAAGGTTATTGAAAGGAAGTTAAATAATTTCATTTTTCAATTAAAGAATTAATTATGGCAGTGACAGCAATATGGAGATATCACATACCTAACTACGCAAAAGATAAGATCTGTAAATTAATATTACTTAAAATCAAATCAAGGTGTTAAGACACCCCGTTCCCAACTTTCCGCCGAGTTCTGGAGGCATTGCGTGTTGAGTGGCGGAACTCAACGCCGCACTTTGCCTCGACACCCGAGCGAAGAAAAGAAAATATAAATAAAAAAAAAATAATAAAATTAGCTTCACGCTGTATCCCGCACACAGCAGGGTAGGCAGAGGGAACCTAGTGTTAAGACACTCCGTTCCCCACTTTCTGCCGAATTCTGGAGGCATTGCGTGTTGAGTGGCAGAACTCAACGCCGCGCTTAACCTCGACACCAGAGCGAAGAAATGGAAATATAAATTTAAGTAAATATTTCATCTCCTCGAGTGGGGATCGAACCCACAACCAGTCGATTTTGCAGTCACACCTCGTGCCGCTGCGCCACGACCGGCCTCAATAATATAAATCTAAGTCGGTATAAAAGTAATCGGCGGAAAATATAAATCTAAGTAAATATTTTATCTCCTCGAGTGGGGATCGAATCCACCAGTCGATTTTGTCTGACATCAGTCACACTCTGTGCCCCTGCGCCACGACTGGCCTCATTA
Organism: Heliconius hermathena; assembly: GCA_013403705.1. Lineage (NCBI taxonomy): Eukaryota > Metazoa > Arthropoda > Insecta > Lepidoptera > Nymphalidae > Heliconius > Heliconius hermathena. The sequence continues at coordinate 2,011 of JAAIXJ010001456.1, read as the reverse complement.
ATACTAATAATAAATATTATACAGACTTTTTTATCAATCATACTAGGAACCAATGCCTTAATTTCTTAAGATGCTGATGAAACATCTCCGGCTAAAGTATACTATTACTATTGTTTATGTATGAAAGAATATCGAAAATTACGTGTACCCAATGTAAAGAGACCATGGTTCATGGTTGTTTTTATTATTGTTTTCTGAGTTTCTAAAAATGTACTTAATTATTAAAATATAAACTATTTTATAAAATCTGAGGCCGGTCGTGGCGCAGCGGCACGAGGTGTGACTGTGAAACCGACTGGTTGTGGGTTCGATCCCAACTCGAGGAGATGAAATATTTACTTAAATTTATATTTACATTTCTTCGCTCTGGTGTCGAGGCTAAGCGCGGCGTTGAGTTCTGCCACACAACACGCAATGCCTCCAGAATTCGGCAGAAAGTGGGGA
>JAAIXJ010000791.1:29674-57124 GCA_013403705.1 Heliconius hermathena | reverse complement strand
TATAAGTATAGATTGAGGGCAGTCGTGGCGCAGGGGCACAAAGTGTGACTGTTAAACCGACTGGTTGTGAGTTTGATCCCCACTCCAGGAAATGAAACATATTTCTATTTCTTCGCTCTGGTGTCGAGGCAAAGCGCGGCGTTGAGTTCTGCCACTAGCGTGGCGCAATGCCTCCAGAATTCGGCAGAAAGTGGGGAAAGGAGTGTCTTAACACTAGGTTCCCTCTGTCTACCCTGCTGTCTGCGGGATATAACGTGAAGCTGATTTGATTTATTTTTTAAGTAATTAAGAAATACATACTCGTACATAGATCGTGCAACGCGTATAAGTAACAATTATAATAAAACGTGAACAATAGACATTCCTCAACATATTAATACCAACTAAAAGCTAAACAAACATCCTCGTCGATGTCTGACGAAGGCTAACTTGTTCGCTACAATCTCTTTGATAAACTTACTGAAACTTGGCCCGCATGCTCGTTTGCAACTTGCACACTTACCGTGCAACTTAATTGAATTGTCCAGAAGTCAATTGGTTTGATATTTGGTAAAAACTAGCTAAGCTGTATTATCGTTATATTGTATATTTTTTTAATTCTAATCATTTTAAAATAAATCAGCTTCACGCTGTATCCCGCACACAGCAGGGTAGACAGAGGGAATCTAGTGTTAAGACACTCCGTACCCCACTTTCTGCCGAATTCTGGAGGCATTGCGTGTTGAGTGGCAGAACTCAACGCCGTCGTTTGCCTCAACACCAGAGCGAATAAATGGAAATATACATTTAAGTAAATATTATATTTCATCTCCTCGAGTGGGGATCGAACCCACAACCAGTCGGTTTTATAGTCACACTTTGGCCCCTGCGCCACGACTGGCTTCAATCATTTTTTTGTTATATTTTTTTTTATTTCAGATTTACGTTGTTTTTTTTATATTTTGTAGTAAGCTAGGTAGCCTATACTAGTTTGAGAAGTTTTAGTGTTATAACAATTTTTATATTGAGGCCAGTCGTGGCGCAGGGGCACAAAGAGTGACTGTAAAATCGACTGGTTGTGGGTTCGATCTCCACTCGAGGAGATAAAATATTTACTTACATTTATATTTACATATTTTCGCTCTAGTGTCGAGGCAAAGCGCGGCGATGACTTCTGCCACTCAACACGCAATGCCTCCAGAATTCGGCAGAAAGCGAGAAACGGAGTGTCTTAACACTAGGTTCCCTCTGCCTACCCTGCTGTGTGCGGGATACAGCGTGAAGCTGATTTAATAAAAGAACATATTTTTAGGCCCACACGTTACCATATAGCCGGGTATGTAGGTGGAACCTAGCGTTAAGACATTCTGGCACTCCATTTGAGGAACGTGTCCGCACAATTATCGAAGCATAGCGTGTTAAGTGGCAATTGACAGTACTGAATGCAGTCTCTTGTCTACCAAAGTAGAGAAATTAATGTAATCATTCACTCGAACGATATCGAATCCACAATCTCGTATTTATAGTACAACGATCTCCTACTGCGCCACAATGGTTCTGTAAAATATGTATCCTTTTCGCTTTAATCAAAGAAATCATTATTTCTTTGATTAAAGCGAAAAGGATGTATAAATGACTGGGTCTGACTAACTAACACACGACTATGTTTCGAATGTCACTTATTTTTTTATTTATTATTTTTAATGTTCATTAGAAAAAAACAATACATATATGCACAAACCAAAACAAAAACTGAGAGAAAGTAATATTATTACTTTAAAGTAAATATAATGAAAGAACAATTAAGCATTTTGTTTTATATTTACTAATACACATGTTTACTATTTAAAAGTCGGTGCTGGATCTGGATATTTTTTTAATGAATTAATAAGCCAGATAAGAGGTCAGTCGTGGTGCAGCGGCACAAAGTATGAATGTAAAACCGACTGATTGTGGGTTCGATCCCCACTTGAGGAGATAAAATATTTACTTACATTTATATTTCCCTTTCTTCGCTCTGGCGTCGAGGCAAAGCGCGTCGTTGAGTTCTGCCACTCAACACACAATGCCTCCAGAATTCGGCAGAAAATGGGGAACGGAGTGTCTTAACACTAGGATCCCTCTGCCTACCCTGCTGTGTGCCGAATACAGCGTGAAGCTGATTTAATTTTTGATTTTAATTTTAATTAATAAGCTTAATTTTGGTGAATTTAATAATTATCGATCAATATTACTTTTCTCTTGCCATGCGGCCATAACCCGGTCTCCAAAATTCTTATCCATTTGTTTCTGGAACCTAGTAAAGCACTTTAGCTTAAAGATATAGGAAAAACACCTGTATTTTCAAAACAAACATTTCCTCGTGAGGAATTTGTCCTTACGGCCAACGCGAGCTGGCCAGTGCTACTTATATACGTCTCTAAGTAATCAGTACGATGTATATATATATGACGCATTCTGTAAAAAATATATTATAATAAAAGACAAATTATTTAGTTTTAGGAATTGAAAAGGCTGGATTTATATGTTTAAAGGTCTTAAAATCTAAATTATTAAATTTATATTGTTTCTTGATGTTGGTGGAGCAGTGTTGTGGGTTGCAATCCCACTTGGGTAAGATTATATTTCTCATTTCCCTGTTCTAATAACTCTCTGACACTGAGTGGTTTTTTTTGAGTTCTGCGACTCAACACACAATATCATAAAAATAGAGTGGAAAGTGAGGAACGAAATGTAAGAACGGAGCGTGTAGTTCCTTCAACCTACCCTCCTATATATAAAAAAGCTTAAAACTGTTGTTTATTTAAAATAACATCCTACATATAAATTATGTAATAAATATATAAATTTTGTATTCAACTTTCCATCACTGTTTCCACCTACACTCTTCGGTTAACACCAAATGGTTTTTCTTTCTTTATCTTCTTAAGTTTTTAAAAAGATATTGCGTCTGGCGCCCCGAGCTATACAGATTATCTCATACCGTTGCCGAGGGCAAAGTTAGTTTGAGGAAAAACATGGATAAACAAAGCACTTTCAACTCAATTAGATCTCAAGTTTTATTATTTTGTACCTTTTTCACAATCAGCTGTGGTCGTTTAAGGAAATTGTAGGACGGGAATATATCTTTGAACGTGCTTTCACTTTCTAGAGCTTATTTGGTATTGATTGAAATGAAAACGCTATGGTCTCTACATACCTCTTTCGCCTCGTCCACGTTATTAATAAGAGATAGTTACACAAATTGTTTTAGCTTCTAGTTTTCTCAATTAAAATCATCGATTTTGTTATTATTTTTAATATAAAATGGAAGGTATAATATTTAATGTATTATAACTTCCCATTTTTCTTTTAAAACTTTACATGAATAATATTTTTCATAAAATGTTGTAGACGGTGTATAATATGATGAAGTTGTAAACAACAGTTTTACCAATAAAACAAGGAAATAATGATATAAGTACCTACACGCCTCTACAAAGCAAAACAAATTACGTAAGTATAATATATTACGATATAAGTTATATACAGTTTCCAAGAAATACAGTAGGTATGCAACTTGCACAATCTCTACAAATAAATAATTTAACCCCATTATTTACGAGAAAAAAGAGGTAGAATATGGAAACAAACAGTCGACGTACTGCTAAGACAGTATAAAAACGTTATGCAATTTTGTATTTTTATTAAATAAAAAATTATTAATTTAAATTAATATCAGTTTCACGCTGTATCCCGCACGCAGCAGGGTAGACGGAGTGAACAGACACTCCGTTACCCACTTTCCGCCGAATTTTTCGAGAGATTGCGTGTTAAGTGGCGGAACTTAGCGCCGGAATTTACGTTGGTGCCAGGGCGAAGAAATGAAAATATTAATAATTAATCTAGACACACTGTGACTGTAAATGACAGATTGTGGGTTCGATTCCCACTCGAGAAAATGAAATATTTAATATTTTCATTTCTTTGCTCTGGTGTCATGAGTTCCGCTACTCAATACCTCCAAAATTTGGCGAAATAAAGAAACGGAATGCTTGAACACTAAGCTCCCTCTGCCTACCCTGCTGTGTGCGGGATACAGCGTGACACTTAAAAAAAAATATAAATGATGACGTTGATTAGTGAATATCTGTAAAAGTTGATTCTGTTCATCCAGTTAGTTGCCCACAATTTGAAAGGAAGTAATGTCATACACGATGAATTAATTGAAATTTTCATTTGCATATCGAAATCATCCAATTACCTTTTTTATATAGGTTTTCATTCCAATCAGGCACACATTATGGACTTTAATAAAATCATCAATCGCTCTTCGATTACGAGGGGAAAGTTAAAAATTGCAACTACAAAACCGTCCATTTACATACGCGGTACAGAACTGTTTATTTATTGATTTGAGTTGAATTATGTTTTCAGTATAGGATGAAATCTGTTTATTCTTCGTTTGTTAATATTGTATATTTATTCTTTTAATACCACGCGCAGTGCTTCAAGAATTCGGTGTTAAATTGGAAATGGAGTGTCTTAACACTATATAGTCTCTGCCTACCGTGCTTTTTGCGGGATAGAGCATGACGATGATTTAATTTTGATTTTTACTTTCAATTTTCGTTAAAGAAATTCGATGGCGTTTAAACAAACAAGCAAACAAACAAACAAACAAACTCTTCCGCTTTATTATATTGATATAGATGATTTTTTTTAAGGAAAAATAAAATATTCCACTTTATTACATTTAAAGGCACCGCCGTTCGAAGTAAATGCGAATATTATGATAGCTATCTGTATATAAATGTTATAAATAGTTTGATTCGCTCTTACACAAATATACTCTTACAAATTGAGTAATTAATATATAAGAAATGCGTGTAACACGTTGTGGTTGCGGCTTCGACTCCTTAAGGATATATTTAAAAATATTTTAATTTTTTCTATCTATTTATGCTTAGCCTCACTTTCCTCTTGAACAACTTGGTAATGAGATCAAATTGATCGATAATTGGATTATTTTTGCCTACGCGCAAAATGTACAGATGCGTGGTCGTCACAACAACTTTTTTGAAAGTTAAATAACAAGAATTATTTAATTTCTTTCTATTTTTATAAATGTTAATAGTAAAAATATTTTTCTAGCTTCACGCTGTACTCCGCACATAGCAGTGGTCACTTCTATTACCCACTTTCCGCCGAATTCTTGAGGCATTGCGTGTTGAGTGTGGAGCTCAACGCCGCGTTTCGCCTCGTAACCAGAGCAAGGAAATAAAAATAAATATTCCCCAGAGCAGGTATCGAACCCACAATGGTAGCGTTAACAGTAGCACGCTTATACCTCTGCGCTACGATGGCCTGAAAAATGATAAAAACTTACTTTAATCAATTTCACACTGTATCCAGCACACAGCAGGGTAGGCAGAGGCAACCTAGTGTTAAAACACTCCGTCCCCCACTTTCCGCCAAATTCTGGAGGCATTGCGTGCTGAGTAGCGGAACTCAACGCCGTGCTTTGCCTCGGCACCAGAGCGAAGAAATGAAAATATAAAAGGTAATAAATATTTCACTTCCTCGAGTGGGGATCGAACCCACAACCAGTCGATTTTACAGCACATTTTGTGCCTCTGCGCCACGACTGGCCTCTAACTCAACAAAAAACTTACTTTAATCAAGTACAAATCTAGTATATTACGATCAAAAGGAAATTGTTATATTGAACACACGTTAGTAACGTGATGTGGCTCTATTATGACGAACAGATCATATCAACAAATTATCTTAATGGTTCGCTCCAATTGTTATAATATGCGATCACTCTAACGAGAACAGTCATGCAAGGTTACCGCATTTGTATGAAAAATAAAATATAAGAAGTAGGAAGAAACTCTATCTTAACTTAAAAGAAATTATATAAGTACTTATTTAGAAAACGTATAAAAATTTCGACGTAGCTTGATGAGAACGTATGGCTTAGTGTTCAGAGCGCCTGGTCGATTTCCAGGAGGCGCGGGTTCGAGTCCCGCTACTTTCAAATTTTTATACGCTTTCTAAATAAATATTTTTCTTTCCAAAGTGTGGTATAACACTTTAAAAAAAATGTTAAAAATTATACTTTGTTTGTCGATATAATTTATTTTTCCAAATTTATTTTATAAGGCCACAAATCAAGGTAGAGACGAGAGAGAAGTGTACTGTAACTGTACAAAGAGCTCAGCATTAAAATCAATGAGTGAACATAAATCATCCCCTACTTTTTACTACCCCCTACATTCTCAATTTATATGGAATCTATTTTCAGATAATATCTTATCCTATGTCGTTAATTGTTTTTTTTTTGAAGAAATGATAATGTTATTTTCTACTTTTTAACTTATGTATAGCATAGTCTATTTGTTTACAATTTTGTGAGCACGGAAAAATTTTAATAACTTCGTTCCTATTTTAAATTTCTAGGTTAAATTTTTATCAGTATTTACATAATATACTATCTGTGTATTGACTACAAAGTCAAAACATAATGGCAATTACAAAACTAAGGTTTTTATTTTTACTCTGTATCCCGCACATAAAGAACCTAGTTTTAAGACACTCTGTTACTGTAAAGACACTTCCGTCCCCCAGTTTCTGCCTAATTCGGAAGGGATTGCGTGATAATGGCGGATCTCAACACGGCGTTTTGCTTCGTTACCAAAACGAGAAAATAAAAATATTAAATAAAATAAAAATATTAAATATTTAGTTTCCTCGAATGGGAACTGAACCCACAACCTGTCACGTTTACAGTCGCATGCTCGACATAAGGTTTAGGTACTTAACGTTACTTAAATACATAAAGTAGAAAAATAACCTTTCTACAGAGAGACAAACTTATCGAATTAAAAGAGAAAAAAAAACTAAAAAAATATATCAATTTATAGTCTGTGAGTGTTTTGGCAAGGTTCTAGACATCGCGCTCACAGGAACACATTTGTTATCATTCCGGTAATATTTGCGGGTTTCGCAGACATAGTTGCCATTCTGTCGGTTCTTTTCTCAGTAAACTATGCTTTATGGAGAATATTATTTCCGACGTTTCTACTTGAAGTAATTTCGTCTTTTAATTATCCTTTATTTCTTGCAAGTGAAGAGCTAGACGATATTATAATAAATTTTATGTTGTTTGTCGGTACGTCTGCAATCTGCATGTTTTTGTAGAGGAATGCAGTATGCATTATAAGATAACGATAATTTTCTTAATTTTTACCAAGTCTTTGGACTATCTGATATTTTGAGTAAAATTTGAATGACTAAGATTTTTTTTCTCACCATTGCTCACCACTTTCCGCCTAATTCTGGCGTGATGCTTGGCGGAACCCAACGCCGCGCTTTGCCTCGATACCAGAGCGAAGAAATGAAAATATTTAATATTTAATTCTTTCCAATGGGGAGCCAACTTACAACCGCGTTTACACACGAGCTTGGGCCCCTGCGCCACGACTAGCCTCTATAATGAGCAAGATAAAATTCTAAATTAACTTACCTAGACAAAAGGTCGATACTTACGAAAAACACCCTAATTCCACACACAAAGTAGTTAGTAAGTGAATAAGTAAATTGTATAAAAGTAAAGGATAAATAGAACAACCAACAATAAGACCACGATCAATCAAGAACTTTTTCTCATTAAATAAGTAACGTAACATGTTAAACTCCTCTCCTTACGCAATTCAAACAGAATGGAGAAAATAACGATTTTCTCTTACAATTTACCCTAAAAAGAAACGATTCCCACCGGATCCCCTTTATGGTACCAACGCTATGTTTATATAGCAATGGAGATTCACAAACAAAAAAGCCTGCCTTGTATCTTCTGTGCAGTATATTTTTTAAAGTTCGGAAACCAATTTGGTTCCGCGGTCGTATTGACTGAAGGTAAATGCGCCGTTGTTGTTTCTATTGGATATATTCGGAGGCAATATACGGTTGTTCTTTTGGAGTTTGTCTCTCTCTCTCTCCCTCTCTCTTTCTTTGTATTGATGTTAATTCTGATATTACTGTTTATACCTTGACTGCTAGTAGTTTGTGATCTTTTTGATCTTGCTTAAATTTTATTCAAGTTAATTAATTGAAAAATTACATGATAATCATAATTATTTTCATCATATTATATTCTTAGACATCAATACATCGACATAGTGTGTTAACAAATGTATATTGAACAGACACTACATTACCGAGGCCGTCGTGACACAAGAGCGTGACTGTAACGCGACGGTTGTGGGTTCGATACCTAGTTGATGGAATTAATTAATATATAATATATTAATATTTTCATTTCTTCGCTCTTGCACCAAAGCCCGGCGTTGAGATCCGCCACTTAATACGAAATGCTTCGGAAATGCTTAGAAAAATTCGGCGGAAAACAGCAAGGTACGAAGAGGGAACCACTTCCATTCCCCCTTTATGCCGAATACAGCGTGAAGCTGATATATTTTCTTTATTTTTTACATTACATCACAATGATATCATTGCATATAAAAAACCAGACATGCTTTACAGCATTCAAAACCAAAACAGAAATCCAAAACATTACGAAGCTCGGTAGACTGCATCGAGTCACAAGTACTCTATTAAAACGTTTATTTCAATGGAGGCACGCCGGGCGCCCTTGACACATGCTTCAACCAATCCACTAACAGCTTGCTTCTCAACATACCGTATTTAAATAAAAACCTATTTCATTTGCAATAAGAAATAGAGTAATTCGATTTTTTTATTTAGTTCGATTAACACTTCACGAAGATATTTATAGTTAAGAGCTAAAGTTGTTAAATATCTGTTTTGTATACAATTTCAAAGTTTATATAACAACTTTTATATCTAGAACTCTTGAGGCCAGTCGTGGCGCAGCGGCACGAGGTGTGACTGTAAAACCGACTAGTTGTGGGTTCGATCCCCACTCGAGGAGATGAAATATTTACTTAAATTTATATTTCCATTTCTTCGCTCTGGTGTCGAGGTTAAGCGCGGCGTTGAGCTCTGTCACTCAACACGCAATTCCTCCAGAATTCAGCAGAAAGTGGTGAACGGAGTGTCTTAACACTAGGTTCCCTCTGTCTACCCTGCTGTGTGCGGGATACAGCGTGAAGCTGATTTGATTTGATTTTTTGATTCTAAAACTCTTGGGGTCAGTCGTGGCGTAGAGGAACAAAGGTACGACTGTAAACGCGATAGGGTTATTATATAGGTTCGATTTCCACTCAAGGAAATGAAATATTTAATATTTAAATTTCTAGCGGTGGTAACGAGGTAAACGGCGTTGAGTTCCGCCACTCAAGACACAATGCCTCAAGAATTCGGCAGAAAGTGTAAAATGATAGTGTCTTAATGAGAACGGACTCTCAACACAAGGCTCCATGCTATGTGCGGGATAGAGCGTGAAGCTAAATATAAAACTTTTTTTAACTTCTATTATATTTTTACTTCATAATTAATACGCAGTTCATAATAAATTATTAAACATTGATAAAAGAAATTAAAAATAAATATAAAAATAAAAACTTTTAAGTTTATTTTACTATGGTAGTGAACTCATTGTACGTAATTTCATCGTTAGCGTAGAACTTGGTACGGCCGTGGTACATCAAATATACATCCTTATGTATATTTGATACGTCCTTACGTCTGCTCCAGTTAAGAAAAATGTCTTACACTCGTGATCTCGGTAGTTGTTAATATTGTGCTTGTAATTTTATATTATAAATATTTCAACATTTATTAAAATATAAAACTAACATGTTGTGTTGAGGCCGTCGTGGCGCAGAGGTTAAGCGTGTGACTACCACAACAGTTTTGGGTTCGACTTCCAATGGAGGAATGAATTATTATTTTTAAATATATAATATTTTCATTTCTTCGCTCTAGTGTCGTGGCTAAGTGCGGCGTTGAGTTGAGCCATTCAACACACAATGTCTCCAGAATTCAGCGGAAAGTGGGGAGCAGAGTGTCTTAACACTACGCTTTCTCTGCCTACCCTGCTTCATGCGGAACAGTGTGAAGCTGAAAAAGAAGTTTTATTCCTTCGCTCTGGTATCAAGGCAAAAACGCCTAAGTATAATAAAGCAAAAATCAACAATTTTAAATTAATACTTAAAGAGATGACAGCAACGAGAACAACACGATTGATTAATTCTGATATTTATAAAATTATATATCACATAGAAACTTTCACAGTAGAAAGTATTAAAATACCTATTAATTTTAATAATTACATTATCCACACGTCGACAGTCACGACGCCGATGCAAAGTGGCAAAGAAGGTCTAATGCATATAACGACGTGCAATTTCAAAGTTCTTGCCATCGGGTAAAATCTGCAATTTGCGAAATTGCAGTAGCATGAGGGTCTCAGTAATTGCGATCTCTTGCCAATAGTCGAAAGCGATAAATAAATATGGATAGATTTCCTTCATTGCCCCTCAATGGCTACGGAACCAAGTAGACGACTTCCAAGTAAACACTGTCGGTTGTGTTGTTTGAACGCTTAAATATCCTCGTTTTCATTGAAACTAAAACAAGCTTTTAGTGAAAATATTTTTATTCAAAAGTCATTACGTTTCAGTTAACATTTCTAGAGATTTGTATATATTTTATGAAAGCTTTCAATAAAATTAAAAGTAGCACAAAAATGTGCTTTTTAAAATGTTTTTTTTATTATTTGTATAAAATTATTCCGATTTGTATTAACGCAACGGTTCACATTGTGTCGATATTATTCAGGAATTAAAATGTTTTTAAATAACCTCTTTTATTTCTACTAGCGTAAATTAGTGTGACCTGACTGTAAGTAACGGTCGTGTATTCAAATCTCGTACAGAATAATATTTATTATTAACATTTTTATACTCAATGTATATTTGAATAAAATTTAACGTGATTTTTTTAACTTCACGCTGTATCCTGCACATAGTAGGGAGCGTTCCGTTTCCCATTTTCAATTGACTGGTGGAGCTCAACGCCGCGCTTTGCCTCGTTACCAGAGAAAACAAAAGAACCTATTAAATATTTCGAACAAGAATATTAAATATTTAATTTTATTGGATGGAAATTGAACCTACAACATGTCAAACAGTCACATGTAAGCGCACGACGACTATCCTCAATTATACGTGACAATAAGACTAAAAGTTCTGTCACACATCCTAATATACGTGCCGGGTGGAAGTAATGTGTCACTATCTACGCCGGAAAAGTGCGGTTGATGGGTGAAAATAAGAAATTAAATAACCATAGTTATTCAATAACACAGTAAGATTTGAACTATATATATCTTGTGACAAACTATTATATGAAATGTTTTAAAAAAATATGGTTCTTGGCATTTTTTTATCAGCTTCACGTTGTATCCCACACATAACAGGGTAGGCAGAGGGAACCTAGTGTTCAGACACTCCGTTCCCCACTTTCCGCCGAGTTCTAGAGGTATTGCGTGTTGAGTAGCGGAACTCAACGCCGCGCTTTACCTCGTTACCAGAGCGAAGAAATGAAAATATAAATGTAAATAAATATTTCATTTCCTCGAGTGGGGATCGAACCCACAACCAGTCGATTTTACAATCACACCTTGTGTCCCTGCACCACGACTGACCTCCAAAGCAAAATTTTAAGCAATCAAATTAATCGTACACGTGAAACAAAATAGGCAAATAATTTATGCCAAAAGTTAAGATTAATAACCTACGTACATATTTTACTTATAACGTGCCAAATAAAATAAGCGTGAGTGGCTCGAGTTTTAATTAAAACTTTAGATATATGAAATACACGTCACCGTGTTATTTTAAATGTCACGCTAAATATAACGTCAATAACAAACACAATTGAGTTATTATCTGTGACAGATTTCAAAAGTTAAAAGGGAGTTTCGTCTGTACACGACATTTGCGGCCACAGGACCGTTTCGAATTAAAAATTTCTATAGCATATTCTAAAAGTAGTATGGCAAATTGTGTTTCATACTTCCACAGTGTGGGAATTGTCCAAGCTGACGTAACGGACTTGTAAAGGCCACTGAATTGATTGGGTGCGAATTCAATATTCCACGGTACATGACTATGTTAGATTAAACTGCGCTGCCTTATTGGGAAAGATGGAAGATATCGTCATTAAAAATTTCATGCGATTTTCTTTATAATTTTATGAAATTTAGCATTTTTTATTATATTTTTATTGCATATGTGTGGTGTGGTTTTTTTTAATTTTATATATTATAGAAAATTATTTTGTTATATATTAAAATATACTTATTCAAGAACAATAATGGATAAGCGTAGTGTTTCCACTCACTCTACTTTCTCTACTTTACTTTCCGCCTATTTTGAAGGTATTGCATATCACTTACTAACCAGCACATCTCATTTTGGCCTGATATTTTAGTATCATTTAGAATCGGTAGGATACCCAATTCCTAACAAACTTAAAACAGAGGTATCCTGTTAGGCCTCATTGTAATATCCTCAACGTGATGATGTTTACTTTTTGAGTTTTTTATCCTACTATATGCATATGATAATATGTTCATTAAATAAGTTTTTAAATATAAGATAAGAATATAAAATGATAAACAAACTATTTCCAGAATAAGTAAACAAAAGAAAATAAAATACTTTCCTATACATATACGTAGATAAAAAAGAGATATTTCGATCGATATATAGAATGCACTTGCTACATTCAACTGCTACTGATCAATCACAAGCGACTAACGAATCTATTGACACCCGAGTAATTGCAATCCATCACGTGGATTGGATTCTAACATATAACAAATACAACACTTTATTTCTAGTGTTGCCGTACATCAGCCACCGCGTGCAACAGCAGATCTATCTACACTAGATAATCTTTATATTATATGCGTATGAATAAAATAGTTATGACTGTCTGTGATTTGTGTTTTATCGTATCTAGATCAAATCAAATCAACGCTATATCCCGCACACAACACGGTAGGCAGAGGGAACCTAGTGTTAAGACACTTCGTTCCCCACTTTCTGCCGAATTCTGGAGGCATTGCGTGTTGAGTGGCAGAACTCAACGCCGCGCTTAACCTCGACACCATGGCGAAGAAATGGAAATATAAATTTTAGTAAATATTTCATCTCCTCGAGTGGGGATCGAACCCACAACCAGTCGGTTTTACAGTCACACCTCGTGCCGCTGCGCCACGACTGGCCTAAACTGGACTAAATTAGTCTAAATTAAAGTATAACCTATGATATACAGACTTTAACCTGTTTGTTATACAAACACCGAAAGTTGATGAAAATTAATATGAAAAAAAGCTCTTGTACGGGAGAGAATAAATAATTGTCGTTGATAGAGACAAATGCAACACATAAACCTTCCTTGTAGCATTGTGTCAGCGACGTAATAAATGAGTTTATATGGCAAACATATTGTGCCTTTTCAAAACACAATAGCAAATAACAATTTTGGATACAATTTATAAGCTTATTAATAACATAATAAATTAATAATCAGCTTCACGCTGTATCCCGCACACAGCAGGGTAGGCAGAGGGAACCTAGTGTTAAGACACTCCGTTCCCCATTTTCTGCCAAATTCTAGAGGCATTACATGTTGAGTGGTATAACTCAACGCCGCGCTTGTCCTCGACACCAGAGCGAAGAAATGGAAATATAAATAATAATTATACATTATTTATAATTTGAATAAAAAATTAGCTCCATTTTTTCGTCTCTTCAAATAAATCATATTTTATATCTTTGTGTCTTTATTTAAAAGGGAAAGAAAAAATAGAGAGAGAAAAAAATAATTTGGTCAATATCAATTTAAATGCTTTAAACCATAAACGCACAACTTATTATTAAACATGATAAAAAAATAAATTAAAACACTATCAAAATGTAAATCAAAAAAAATTTCACAATCCGAATGCACTTATAAGGCAACTTATCTTAATTACTCCAACAAATGGTACACTGGATACACTGCTTGGATTGCCTTAATGACTGCTGATTAACGATCCATAAAGACTACGGTGTTAATAACGTAAATGTCAGCAAATTATACTGAAAAGTTGGCAAAGTTGAAATTAATCATTTTTCATGTTCTATGGGTAAAAACGTGTAGGTATTTCTTTTAAACATTTTTTTTTATACAGCTTATATTTTTTTACTGCTAACTTTAAATTCAATAATCATATACATTTTTTACATTTTTAAAGTGTTATTCCACACTTAGGAAAGAAAAATACTTAATAAGAAAATGTATAAAAATTTGAAAGTAGCGGGACACGAACTTGAACTAAGCCATCCGTTCAGAACGTATGGCTTAGTGGTCAGAGCGCCTGGTCGTTTTCCAGGAAGCGCAGGTTCGAGTCCCGCTAAGTAAAAATTTTATACATTTTCTAAATAAGAATTAAAATATATAATAATATTCACAGATTTTTTGTTTGTAAAATATAAACTAAATCAGCACCAAAAATCCTGCTAAAATTAAGACAAAGGCTCGCACAAAAAATACTTGCTGTATCCAACCAGCAATATCTGAGGCCATAATTTTTAAACTTTGAAAACAAGTTTCGAGTTTATTTTTGTTTCTCCCAAAATAATACCATAAATTACAAATCACTGCGATCCCCACGTATATTGCTGTATTCGAATATTTAAAATTCTAACAAAAGAATAAAACAAATAAAAAAAGAATAGCAAAATCTAATAAGAATGGAACATATGCTCATCAAACAATATTTGTAGAGGTTCGTTCGAATGTTCCTCAACTGTTACTTTATACGGAAGGGCTTTGTGAATACAATTTTGCAATAGCTCAGATAGAATTAACATCAATTTCATGTTGTATACAATTTCCATAATAATCGAACCGTGAGTTAAGGGTGATCGCACACGTAAGTAAGAACGATGCTTATCTCTATATATAATAAGACAGTAAAAATATTTTGTCTGTACATTTAGTAATTTTGACTGAAATGGATAGAGGGACACTTAAAAAGAACAATAGAAAGCAAAAAGATTTTTTTTGAATTTCTTGTCTATCTGTCTGTCGGTCTGTCTGTCTGTCTGTCTGTCTGTCGACATATTTCTGTCCGCATTTTTCTCTGAAAGTACTGCACCGATTTACTTGAAAATTTCGCCAATTGCTTTGTTTCAACTCAACTTGAGTACTAAAGTTTATTTCATCAAAATCGGTTCATTAAAAAAAAAGTTATCGTCATTTGAATGAACTCAAGGCATTACTTTGCCTGCGAATATTATATAGCAATCGCGCTGGTATGACCCTGGCTAAAGAATGACATTCGAAACGTCTGGTTTATATGATTGTTGATAAAAATATATATTTTTGAAGCACTATTATATAATATTTTATACAATAAAGTAAGCAAAGTTGAATTGTTAGTGGAGATTACCTTCATAAATCATAACAGTTAAGTTTAAGTCGTAATTAATTCAACCGGCCGGTCGTGGCGCAGCGGCACGAGGTGTGACTGCAAAACCGACTGGTTGTGGGTTCGATCCCTACTCGAGGAGATGAAATATTTACTTAAATTTATATTTCCATTTCTTCGCTCTGGTGTCGAGGTTAAGCGCGGCGTTGAGTTCTGCCACTCAACACGCAATGCCTCCAGAATTCGGCAGAAAGTGGGGAACGGAGTGTCTTAACACTAGGTTCCCTCTGCCTACCCTGCTGTGTGCGGGATACAGCGTGAAGCTAATTTTAATTTATTTTAATTCAACACAGAGATAAAGAACGATCTTGAAAGAAATATCAAGTAAATACAAAGATATTTTGGTTGGTTCGTTCATATAATATATGTAACTAATTTAAAAACTGTACAGGAGTTAATATGCAATTAATACAGTTATTTTACAAAGAATATTATGAATCCTACAACCTAAATTAAATTATTCACTGACATCAGCACATTTAACAGAGTTTTAGAATTATGATGAGACGTATATTATATAGGTAAAAAGAACATAAAGTTACAAAAATATATACGTGTAATACATAATTAGCTTTATGTATATTTTATAAATATCAAATATCAACAATGGTCGTATTTTTTTATTTAAAACAATCAAAAATTCTTTGACGATAATGTCGTAAAAAAAATCATATTAGAAGTCATTATAGTTGTCAATCGATTGTGCTTATTAAATCAGTAATCATGTATTTTAAGCGGGCGAAGCCGTGGGCGAGCCGCTAGTTGTCAATAAAGTAATATATTAGGGTATCCCTCTTAAAATGATGCAGGGTTCCTGGTAAAGATTTTATTGATTGAAGAATTACTTATAGGTCCCGACTGTTAATCGTAATAAACTATTGGGCTTGTTTATTTTCTTTTTAGTTTTATGCAGTCGGGGTTTTTGTGTTTATAAATATTTTTTTATTTTTCCCTTTTTGTTAGGATTCATTATGGTAATGATAATCATGATATACCTTTTTGAAATCCTTATATTGAGCTCTTGAATTTGATACCCATATTGTCGGATTCGAAACGATTTTTTTTTCACTAAGTCCAACTGCGTCCCACAGTCGCCATGATTATTTTTTTAACGTCACCTATCTACATACGTGCATACATACAAGATACGCGCGAAAAACATAACCCTTCCTTAGCAGTCGGGAAAAGGAACAAAAGTCTATTCTTTATTTATTGTTTGCAAACCAGTCGTACCGATGTTACGAAAACAATATTAAATTGTTTCATAATTCAATTGAAATATTATTTCTTTACTTACGCTCGATGTTAATTTTCGACTCTTATATTTAACTGGATCGTTACCTGTAAACAAGACATTTTAATAAATTTATTATAGAATTTGAAGAACCTTTAAGTTATTTAAATGTTTAAGGATAATTTTGTTTGTAAATATTAGTAGCACATTATACACATAAAAGGTCGTATTATTGCAGTAAAATATATATTTTTTTTGTATCTATATTTCTTATCTTTTAATCACGATATTTTTGTAATAAAAATGTATCTCCGAGATTTGAAATCCCATTAATTATATTATACTATGTTCCTTTTATCGCATCAGACAAATTTCAACATTTCATTCTTAGCTAAGCATTATTTCATTCTTGGCTAGTTAAAGTTCGTTGTTTACTGCAAATTATATTACATACATTCTTAAAAAAACCGGACAAGCGCGAGTCGGAGACACCCACCGAGGGTTCCGTATAAAAATTGGAGGTCTCAAGCTTTTTCTGATATTCAAGCTTGCTAGCCAGAGCCCTTTCTTCTGATACCTCACTTGAACTAGCGGCTTTAAATACCATTTTGCCTCCCTTTTAAGGCTATTATTTTTTAGGATTTAGCCACAAATGTATAGTTTTCAGAACTGAACTAGTACTGTCTATAGATGTTAGCTCCCAAATTTCATAATTCTAGGTAAACCCGCACCCAGCAGGGTAAGCGGAGGGAACCTAGTTAAGACGCCCTGTTCACCACTTTCTGCCAGTATCTGGAGGCATTGCGTGTTGAATGGCAGAACTCAACACCCCGGTTTGCCTCTACACCGAAGAAATGGAAATATAAATTTTAATAAATATTTCATCTCTTTGAATGGAGATCAAACCCACAATCAGTCGGTTACAGTCACATTTCGTACTCCTGCGCCATAATTGGCCTCAACCGGAAATACCTACACTATTAATTTTTATTCCCTTTATAGTGTCAAAATAAGTGTTTTTTGCAATATAAACGGCCATATTTTTTTAAAGTAAATGTAAGTTCCTTTTTCTTTACAAAGGTACAGAACCCTAAAGTACTGTATAATTTTTATAGTACGTTAGTGTCAATATTCATTATTTTAGTATTAAATGATTATAAATTTTGGTTGAGAATCTCTATTTTGTAAGAATTAAGTATTTAAGAGGCAAAAAAATCGAAAAGTTAAAAGTCAAACGTTATGATTGAAATGCAATAGAAAATATAAGTTATTTTCTATTGAAAATATAAGTTATTTTCTATTGAAAATATAAGTTATTTTTTTGTTCAAAATGAAAGAAGAAGATTGAAAGTGATTGAGAAGTGCTTAAAGTTACAAAGTAGAGCAACAAAAAAGTAATTCCTCGGTGAAACTATAAAAGAAACCGAAACCTTTTTAAAGTGAGCAATTTTAAAGAGTATCACAAAAACAACATTACTGAACACTTCAAAGAAAAGGTAACTCAATTTTAATATTTAATATATATACATACGTACCTTTGAGCATTAATATTCTAAGCTTGTCTAAATAAGCTTAAATATTGATTATATTGTTATTTTATTTATGTGAAAATAAAGGAAATATTATACGAAGTGCTGTTAAAAAACATTAGCGACAGAAGGTTCATGGGTTGAAATTCATTATAATTCGAAAAAAAGAAGGAGCTTCGCCACTTAACACATAATGCCTCCACAATTTGGCGGAATGTGGAGAGCGAAGGTGTCTTAATGGGAACGGAGTGTCTTAGAGCAAGCGCAAGCAGAGTAGACAGAAGTAACCTGAGTAATTCCTTCTGTCTACTCTGCTATAAACGGAATACAGCGTAAAGCTAAAAATAAAGAATAAAAGAAAAAATAAAATATTTTACAGCCAGTAACTTAAAGTATATATATAAGTTCAGCTTTCATCACTCATCACTGAACTCAAGTGAAAGGTTGACCACTATAAACCATGAATATAAATAAGGAATAATCACCGTATTATTAGTGAAAATGTTAATCCTTCATATAAATAAGGTTTTACTACTGTATTTCTATTAACCCCGTTTACCGTCGCTATCTTAATTGAAACAAATACAATTACTTAAGATATTTACATTGGTTTAAACTATTCTACGCCCGAAACATTATTAAAGGGAAACTTCGGACCAGATCTAACAAAACGTCAATGGTTTTGTTGTGGTTTGAATACTATTAACATAGTTATTGGGGCATAAAATCACTCCTTGACTGAACGCTAGTTAACTGTACCGAATGTGACTTGAGATATTATTATAAATTTAAATATATGAGAAAATTTAGTAATGTGTAGTAAAGGATAAAATTCGTTTGCAGATTCTGGCCTCAACATCGCCTTATTTAGATAAAAATAAACGGTTTCTTTTTCAATTTGCCACTCAAAAGTATCCACTACCACATCCAAACTCCTAGGTTTCAGTTGTATACGTTACACTACCATCTATTCGTGAAAACTATGTTTATATATTTCAATTATTATTATATTTTTGATAACATGCCCAAATCCATAAAAAAAAATATTAGTATGTACATTCTTATATGTAGGAAGTAGTTGTCAGAGTCCATTGAAAAATGAACGGAGAAAATGCAAAAGGAGGACTAAACCAATCTACTCTTTATGCTGCAGCAGCAGAAAAAATACTATTTTCGGCAACTACTTTGGCAAAAAATAAATGTCAAGCACCGACGTGAGGCAACTCTACCGATTGGATCTCCAAAAAAAATCCAGTTCGTTGCAAGCAGACGTGGTGGACATTCCAAATGACAAAACTTGTCTACAAACAAGAGAAACTTTTACAATGAAATCGCTGGGCATTTTTAATTTCCTTCTCAAGTTTCGTTTTACGAGATTTACATGAAACGTACAAGTTCACGAAACATTTAATTAGTGGCGCCACGAGTTTCGGAAGTGATACCTACGGGCGTCCGTAACACCTCAGTGAAGTTAAGCTTCATAGAATTTTCATAACTTTACTTTAGATGACCTAAACTTTTGTGAAATATAAAATGAAATATCGAAGCATTACTTTATTTTTTTTTATTAAAAGTGATTGTAAACGTGACTAGTTGTGAGTTCGATCCCCACTCGAGGAAATATTTTTTTATTTAAATGTATATTTTCTTCGTTCTAGTGTCGAGGCAAAGCACGGCGTTGAGTTCCTCCACTTAACTCGCAATGCTTTCAGAATTCGGCTGAAAGTGCGGAGCGAAGTATCTTAATACTAGGTTCCCTTTACCTACCCTTGGGTGCGGGATATAGCATGAAGCTGATTTATTTTTTTATTTATTTATATTTGAGTGAATAGAAGCAGCCTCCTGCTTCTACATTATTTTCAACATTTTATATTAACCCAACTGTCAGCTCACCTGCTCAGACAACAGATAGACCACCGTCATAGCCTATGTGGTACGTGGCCCAACACTGGCAAAATATTATCTGAGCGTTCGGTTCGTTAAAAAATAGCCAAGATAGTCAAATAATATATTTAAAAAAAAATTAAATCAGCTTCACGCTGTATCTCGCGCACAAGTAGTAGGTAGGCAGAGGGAACCCAGTGTTAATACACTCCGTTCCCCACTTTCTGCATTCTGGAGGCATTGCGTGTTGAGCGGCACTTAACCTCGACACCAGAGCGAAGAAATGGAAATATAAATTTAAGTAAATATTTCACTCCTCGAGTGGGAATCCAACCCACAACCAGTCGGTTTTACAGTCACACCTCGTGCCGCTGCGCCACGACTGGCCTAATATATTATTGTTTGTATTATTTTAATTTTGATATACCTTCTTATATAGTTTAGATATTTAAAAGATGTTTAAAATAGTAATTGTAAAATTAAAATAAAGTATATTATAAAAGTCATATTAAATTATTATTTCTTTCTTTTAATAAATGCAAGAAATATAAATTTTGAAAATACATTCTATGTAAAATATAAAAAAAATGGTTGAACCAACGTTTTCTATGCTAACGACGCTGTAGGGAAAGTTGGGAAAAGTTTACATTAGTCGTGTCAAAACTATGCACTACCCTCGACCTCGTAAACATGACATTGCTATTAGGGTACGCTCGTGAGCGATTATTAAAGTGTAACTCGACGTGCTAATTACGTGTTGGAATGTAAGTCGATTTGCATTTTAACTTCAGTAAATGCAATCTTCTTGAATAATTTTCATATTCATCATTTTCTTTGTAAGTTTCATAATAGGTTTAATATATTGAAGTTTTTTTAAAAAGAGAAAAGCATTCAGCAGAGATTTAAGTAGCTTGTTATAGAAATGATTTTTTAATTTACGATATATATATTATATAAATTACATAGTAGTTGCCGCGGCGTTCTGTTACAATAAAAAAAGGTTTCCAATAATATATATTTTTTTGAATATCTTCCATGTACAGTCAACAATCCGTTATGATTTTATTATAAGTACTAGTGGGCCACTTTCGGCTTCACTCACATACCACCTATATTTTCCTTATTATATTACATTTGCTCCAACAGATTGATTGTATACAATTTATACATTCAATTATTTTTTATAATTTTGAGCAAGTGCAAGCACTACGCTATGGCTGATTGAGAGGATGTCATCATTGACAACGACTCGAGCCTAGGCTTGCGGCTGTAAATAGAGCGTTGAATTATTTCAATTTTACATTTTCTCGAAAATTATACGTCCAAATTACATAGTATAAAACCTAAAGATTATCTTCATAAAATTTCCTTGATGATGGACTAAATATTTTTACTCATAAGTTTCAATATCTTATTTATAAAAGACAGATAATGAAAGTGAATGTTTTTATAATATAATGTACATACATATATGTTATTTAATCTAAATACATAACGTAAATACATTTTAGCTACAATATGAAATATAAATCCAACGACACGACGTACAAACACACTCTTGGCTTCATATATTGGACCGTTACCAAGCGTATGTATGAGGTTTATAATTAGTAGCAAAATGATTTGACTATTTCCATAATACGTTCAGAATTACGAATGGCCGTACAACTTTAAATCAACGCGCCGAGTTAGCGGTCTGGCCTGCTCTTCCTAATCAAATATAGTTTTGCTACCCTAGACTGATTTAATAATAGTTAATTAATATAATAGCCCTGTTACTTTTTTCGTGCTATAACTGTTGGTATTTTTAATTTTAATTATGAAAAATCAAATTATTACGCTACTGGTTGTGGGTTGAATTCCCACTCGAGGAAATGAAATATTTATTTAAATGTATATTTAAATTTCGTCGTTCTGGTGTCGAGGCAAAGCGCGCAATGCCTTCAAAATTCGACGGAAAGTGGGGAACGGAGTGTCTTTTAACACTAATTTCCCTTTACCTATTCTACTGTGTGCGGGATACCAAAGCTGTGTTCATATTGAGCCTAATATACCTGTGTGCATATATGGACGCATACATTTATATTTTCATTATTTCGCTCTGGTGTCGCGGCAAAGCGCGGCGTTGAGTTCCGCCACTCAGCACGCAAGTCTTAACACTAGGTTCCTTCTGCCTACCCTGCTGTGTGCGGGATACAGCGTGAAGCTGATTTAATTTAATTTTTTTTTAAAGAAACATCCGCAGTAATTTTCCGTTAAAAGAGTACCATCGGAATTACCGGAGTACCATTACCTCATCCAGTCCACGTTAAAGAGATTCTAAATATAATAGTATATATCTATATGTGGAAATGTTATAGTCGGAATGGTGAAAGACGCTCCAGTTTGAATACATTGAGCAATAAAAGAAATATACGACGTAAGAATGAGCTGTAAAAGAGAAGTGTCGTAAGAAGCTTCTGAACCCAATACTACGCCACGTACACGAGCATGCTTAACGAGCTAGCTAGTTAGTATCATATCAAACATTTTGTGACAAAATATATTGGTATTCGTAACAAAATCAATTAAAATCCATTTATTTGCTATGTAAAAATTATTTTAATATATTTAAATATATAAAATTTATATGTGAAAATTATAAATTATAGATTTTTCCATCAATTAATTACGACTTATTAATGAGAGTACGAAATATCCTGCTTATTAATATTAAACATATCGTCGGAACGTAAAACAAAATTTATTTAATTTAAATCCTATATCGTTTCGACGATTCGAATAACAGTTATGGACTCGGAGCGAACAAACATAATATATAATTATGATCTGTGACCACCGTACTGTCATTGCTGGGATTATATTACCAAAGCAAGCGCTACGTACATAAACTATCAACGAGTCCGTCTGTTTTAATTTATGTATTTGTATGAATAAAGATCGTTGAGGCCAGTCGTGGCGCAGCGGCACGAAGTGTGACTGTAAAACCGACTGGTTGTGGGTTCGATCCCCACTCGAGGAGATGAAATATTTACTTAAATTTATATTTCCATTTCTTCGCTCTGGTGTTGAGGTTAAGCGCGGCGTTGAGTTCTGCCACTCAACACGCAATGCCTCCAAAATTTGACAGAAAGTGGGGAACGGAGTGTCTTAACACTAGGATCCCTCTGCCTACCCTTCTGTGTGCGGGATACAGCGTGAATATTTATTTTTATGAATAAAGATTTAAACAACTTGTTTGTTTGGATTCAAAGAAAGACAAGATTTGCATTCGCCAGTTCATTTAATTATTTAAACAAAGCAGCTTCAATCTGAGGCACCTGTCTGAGATTCAGTTCAGACAACTTAAACTACTTTAATTACTACGTGTTGTAATGTTTACGAAATCCAGTAGACAATTGTTTTATAATGATTTTTTTTAGTTAGTATTTTTTAGCTTCACACTGTATTCCGCATACACTAGGGTAGGCTGGGGGAACCTAATGAGATGATGATGATTAAGACACTCCGTTCCCCATTTTCCGCTGATTCCTGGAGGCATTACTAGAAATGAAAATATTAAATATTTTATTATTTTGAGTGGGCATTGAACCCACAACGCGTTCACAATCTTAAGATAACTTATAAAAAGCGATTACGTTAAAACTGAAACAGATAAAATAAATGAATTGTTATTAATAGTTTTATAACTTTCACAACAGCAATTTCAAATAACATAATCAGCTTTACGCTGAATCCCGCACACAGGGTAGGCAGAGGGAACCTAGTGTTGTTGCGTATTGAGTGGCAGAACTCAACGCCGCGCTTTGCCTCGACACCAGAGCGAAGAAGTGGAAATAAAAATTTAAGTAAATATTACATCTTCTCGAGAGCGAACCCACAACCAGTCGGTTTTACAGTCGCACTTCGTGCTCCTACGCCACGAATGGCCGCATTCAATTCCTTCCTTCGCAAAATCCTTAACCTTTTTTAATTTATCCACTATAATACGCTGAAAACATCTAAAAACAGAGTCACCAACAACAATCTCTTTTAGCCCAAAAATTTGTTAAAAGATTGCCTATCGAGTATGCAAAACCGTGCAGTCAAGCAAAACGGTTTAATAAAGCCATGCTGGTTTTAATGCATGATTTATAACGCTATACATAACCCACGCGCGGCTTGGCCGATTTAATAAAGTGTAGACAGCGTATTTTGTCAAGAGTAATTGGTTTCTACAGATCAAATGTGATGTGATTTCTTTTTTTTACTGATCGCGATCGTGGTGATATAATTTATTTTATAAATAAAAGTTAAATCAGCTTCACGCTGTATCCCGCACACAGCAGGGTAGGTGGAGGGAACATAGTGTTAAGACACTCTATTCCTCACTTTCCGCCAAGTTCTGGATTGCGTGTTGAGTGGTGGGACTCGGCGCCGTGCTTTTGTCTCGAAACCAGAGCGAAGAAATGGAAATATAATTGATTTTATAGCAGTATAAAAAAAAAAAACTTTCTTGGTACACTTAGATTTCTTTCAAAAAATATATTTTATTGCATATAATACTATTGTTTTACAATAAAATATTATGTCAACGTTTGAAAAGATATTTAAAACAATCTGATTGAAATCAACCACGTGATCTTTTTGTTCTTACGTTATATTTTAATTTTGTTATTTTATTTTCTTAAAGTTAGCAATAATGAAGACTTAATCATGGTTTAAAAATAGTATACATATATCTATTCAAAAGTAAAGTTGTAACATCGTCTTTGAAAAGTTAATTTTAATGAAAGAAAAAATTCTTATACTTTAATTCTGTAAATGAAATATTCGTATATAACTAAAATATAATAAATAAATAAATAAATCAGCTTCACGCTGTATCCCGAACAGAGCAGGGTAGACTGAGGGACACTTCGTTCCCCACTTTCTTCCGAATTCTGGAGGCATTGCGTGTTAAGTGGCAGAACTCAACGCAGCGCTTTGCCTCGACACCAGAGCGAAGAAATGGAAATATAAATTTAAGTAAATATTACATCTCCTCGAGTGGGGATCGAACCCACAACCAGTCGGTTTTACAGTCACACTTTGTGCCGCTGCGCCACCACCGGCCTCTATATAACTAATGTTGATGTTAATCCAGCAAAACGTAGAGACCAATGTGTCTTGCTAGCAACGACTTACGACTAATAACCACCTAATTCATTATATTAACTTTGCTAAGTGCC
This sequence comes from Heliconius hermathena, assembly GCA_013403705.1. NCBI lineage: Eukaryota > Metazoa > Arthropoda > Insecta > Lepidoptera > Nymphalidae > Heliconius > Heliconius hermathena. The sequence continues at coordinate 31,831 of JAAIXJ010000791.1, read as the reverse complement.
AACTAAAACTTTAAGTTGGGCCATTATTTAAAATGGTGGTTTATTCACATTTCAGATTTTGACGGCATAATGTATGTATTATATATTAATGCATAAATAAAAACTTGATGAAGACTAATAACACTACTACTAATAAAGATTCAAATTTCAAGTTCTATATTTGACTTGGCTATTTTTACTACCAAACATCAACCTAATAAATAGTCAAGTACAATTGAATTTACACAAACTTACTAACATAATAAAACTTGTACGTAAAAATTTGTTAAGAGCAAAATTTAGAGCTTAATTATAACCCAAGTGAACACAGAACTCGGCACCCATATAGATCTCCAATTGTTTTGTTAGTGAAGTCGAGATCGACAAATTACTTAACATTGTACTTTTCTCTTATTTTATACTTTTGTTGCTTTATATTTGAAGCCAGTCGTGGCGCAGCGGCACGATGTGTGACTGTAAAACCGACTGGTTGTGGGTTCGATCCTCACTCGAGGAGATGAAATATTTACTTAAATTTATATTTAAATTTCTTCGCTCTGGTCTCGAGGCTGAAAGCGGCGTTGAGTTCTGCCATTCAACACGCAATGCCTCCAGAACTCGGCAGAAAGTGGGGAACGGAGTGTCTTAACACTAGGTTCCCTTTGGCTACCCTGTTGTGAGCGGGATACAGCGTGAAACTGATTTAATTTAATTCTTAATTTATATTTATGTTTTAATGGGATCTATATTTTTTCTTCATTTGCATGACACAAGCATGCATGCACTGTCGTTGCAAATTTATCAACGTAAAATAAAAAATGCTAATTAGACTTAACAAGAACATAAAATCACAAGAACAACAAAAACCTAATCAAAATTACGATCTAATGCTACGTGGCAACTATATAAGCATTTATAATTCAGGGGTGTACTTCGCTAATCTCGTATAATTCTGCCTTATCCGGCTTAAGGTCGAAACTTCGTTCTTCCGAATACCAACGCCATGCCGTAAAGATCCTGAACCGAATTGCCCCTAACGTTCCCATATCTATCTATGTGTTATCACTAGTTCACAGAGATTGTATTTACATTGTTGGGTTATTCATGAACGCCGTCTGAATAAAGATGAACCGCAACTGCTGTACCTTCCACTTTTAAAACCATTAGCATCGTTGTAAAGTCTAACATAGCGTTACTTGGTCGGAAACACTTAAAGTTACTTTAAAAATATTTTAACAATTTCACGTTACAATGTTCTTATGCAAGGTTTAACTACGAAATAATTGCTTTCGTTCAATAACTTAACTGTGTGTATGTATGTATGTTGAGGGCAGTCGTGGTGCAGTAGCACAAAGTGTGACTGTAAAACCGACTGGTTGTGGGTTCGATCCCCACTCGAGGAGATAAAATATTTACTAAAATTTATATTTTCATTTAACAAGAACAACACGCATTGCCTTGATAATTCGACAGGAAACAGAGTGTTAATATTTGGTTCCTTCTGCTCTCGGCCAATCCATATATATACGGGATACAGCGCAAAGCTAAAAAGACAATGTATGCACACACATATTTCAATTTTTTTACAAATAGAATAGAACTTCTCTCAACGATATCTTACGCATATATATATAGTATATATATACATACATACAAAATTTTAAGCAAATACTTAACTCTATATTTTTTTTTTTTTATGGAAAAGGACAAGGCAAACGAGCGTTCGGGTCACCTGATGCTAAGTGATTACCGCCGCCCACGGCCCCGTGCAACACCAGAGGAGCTACAGGTGCGTTGCCGGCCTTTAAGGTGGAGATAGACGCGCTTTTTGAAGGTACCCATGTCATATCGACCTGGAAACACTGCCGCGGGTAGGCCATTCCACAGTTCCGTGGTGCGTGGAAGGAAGTTCCTACGAAACCGCACAGTAGTGGATTGCCACGTATCCAGGTGGTGTGGATGATATTTTATCATCATCAAATAGAATATACATCACTAAAATTGCTTCAATAAATTTATATTTTCCAATTTTAAAATATAAATTTTGTTTTTAGTACAATTTGAAACCGTAAACACTGATGATGTTCGCAAAGCCAAAGTATCAAGCCTTTCACAGATTATTGGGTCCCCAATGATTCGAATGGCTCTACGTTGTATGCGATCAAATGGTTCAAGCTG
>JAAIXJ010000791.1:13743-29594 GCA_013403705.1 Heliconius hermathena | reverse complement strand
ATTTATATATATATATATATTTTGTTAATTACTAGTAATATTTTTGGGTTCTTCTTAGATAAAATTCATTCTTCGTCTTCATTTGTAGGAAGATGATTTCCGTGGGGTTCTTAGAGGATAGGTTTAAAGATGATTTTTTTAATCTGTTTCCGTTTTATATGGTCTGTATATCAAATAAAAATAAATCAAATAAATCAGCTTCACGCTGTATCCCGCGCACAGCAGGGTAGGCAAAGGGAACCTAGTATTAAGACTCTCCGTCCCCCACCTTCCGCCAAGTTCTGGAAGCATTGCGTGTTGAGTCGCGGAATTCAACGCCGCGCTTTGCCTCGACACCAGAGCGAAGAAATAAAAATAGAAATGTAAATAAATATTTCATATCCTCAAGTGGGGATCGAACCCACAACCACTCGATTTTACAGTCACACTTTCTGCCCCTGCGCCACGACTGGCCTCACCAATAAGAACAAAACCGCAATTTAGTTTATTGTATAAATAATTATGTAGTTTTAGCGGGCGACGCCGCGGGCAAGTATATAGCAGTATGTATATAAAAAATTTAATAATTCTATTTGATACAATTTATGTATGTATGACAATATATTACTTTCCGCTCGTGTTCACTTGGGATTTGTACTTTTTTGATAAATCTTTATACTAATACATATCGAAAAAATTGTAATCGAAAACAAGCCTACTGCCTATATCTATATAATACTCTTTTATTGTAATTTATTTCAAACAGAAATAAATGACAATAAAATAGTTACAGATATAAATGATTTTTCACCAAAATATCATTCGCAATAATTAAATAAATGTAATGCAAAGAGCAACGTCACATTATTCAACTCCTTGAGTTTGTTCAACATTATTAACTCCTGAGGCTGGTCGTGGCACAGGGGCACAAAGTGTGTCTGTAAGCACGACTGGTTTTGGGTTCGATCCCCACTCGAGGAAATGAAGTATTTATTTAAATTTACATTTCCATTTCTTTGCTCTGGTGACTAGGCAAAGCGCGGCGTTGAGTTCCGCCTATGCCTACCCTGCTGTGTGCGGGATACAGCGTGAAGCTGTTTGTGTTTTCTTTTTAGTTTTTTTGTGTTTTTTTTTAGTTTGTTTTCCGACAAATGTTTCGCGCGGGCACCATAATATTATGTATTTTTTTAACATAAATATGTATGACTATTAACCCATGGCCATATTAGCCCGGAGCAGTCACTCTAGTCCGATTTAATATTTCATCTTTATTCAAAGAGCCTTATGAATTAAACAACAAAAACTTAAAAGAAAATGTCGATACGCCGTCACTTTCAGTGCGTAACTTCATTTATTTTCCCGTTAAGAGTATTAAATATTTCATTTCGTTTTTTTTTATTATGTTCCGTCTTAATAAAAGCACTTTCATATTATATTACATGTGCGTATATGGATTTCCTCCTTGTCAGTGTACTTTATACATATGTACTTACAAATTCGTATATTCGATATATTGTTTTTGAATCTAAATTTATTCGGTACTTACGTATGTAATAAATTATATGTTTTTGTTTAGCTTCACGTTATTTCGTTTTATGTAGGTTGAATATAAGCTATATTTATGTATACCCTTCTGTAGCAGGGTAGGAAGAGCTTAGTATTAAGAAAGCATAAAATATCAAAGGGTTCGATTCCTGAGAGGCCAGTCGTGGCGCAGCGGCACGAAGTATGACTGTATCGACTGGTTGTGGGTTCGATCCCCACTCGAGGAGATGAAATATTTACTTAAATATATATTTCCATTTCTTCGCTCTGGTGTCGAGGCTAAGCGCGGTGTTGAGTTCTGCCACTCAACACTCAATACCTCCAGAATTCGGCAGAAAGTGGGAAACGGAGTGTCCTAACACTAGGTTCCCTCTGCCTACCCTGATAAGTATGATGTGTGCGGGATACAGCGTGAAGCTGATTTAATTCCTACTCGGACAAATGAAAATATTAAATATTTCAATTGTCCGAGTGGGTATCGAACACACAACATCTCACATGTATGTGATCCTACACCACGACTGACCTCAATATATTTTAATAAATATATTTAATGTGCACACAATCTAGAGTCAAAAAATCGATAAAGTATTTGTAAAAAATAAGAAATGTAAGAAATCGAATACTCAAAAATATGGCAGGACAGTATATCCAACGTAACCCGCATAAAGCACGGCAAAGCACGAACCGCCTCGCTCATGTTCCATACAAGTGTGGTTTCCCACGCTCCATATTTAGAGATTCAGTTTTGTTTGTATAAGTCGTATCCGTATAAGTAGCGTGAAATTGATATCGACTCAACACGCGATACTGTTTACCAATAGTTAAGTTATGGCGGCTTGGGTTAAATGGTTTCATCGTGGAAATTGGGAAATCCAATTAAATTGTAACTTTTCATTTGGTTAATTAACTTTTTAAGGAGTTAATTTTTTTGTGTACTATTCTAAAATAAATAAATTTAATATTTTATTTACTTATTTAGAAAACGTATTTTTCTTTCCTAAGTGTGGAATGACACATTAAAAAATGTTAAAAATAATACTATATTTATTTATAAATGGGGGAGAGTGGATTTTGATATATCGTTTAATTTCGATGTGGATATTAAAGTTACAAGTAACCGATTGACTCGTATAATAATACGCGTTACCATAGCAACGTGTATGCTGCTTTATACATTACATTTTTAAACATAAAAATGTAAATATTGTCAATTGATGAATATTATATTTGCGTTATGTTCCCCCATTCATTCCCCCAAGTTGAAATCGAACCCACAACCGTCACGTTTACAGTCAGACGCTATGTTAAGACCGCCCCAAATAGATCAAAACCCATATAAATAAAAGACTATATCAAATAAATTATTTGACCGCATACTCTGTTTAAAATGTTCTGAGGTAAACTCACCTAAAATGTTAACCAGAAGCTTATAATGCATAGTTTTACCTTTAGTATTAATTATGCATCCACAAAATGAATTTAATTTACACAGATGTCTAGTTAAAATACTTGAAACTTTTATAAACTCCTGAAGCCGTCGTGGCGCAGGGCTACAAGGGTGTGCCTGTTCGATTCCCATTCGGAGGAATGAGTTATTATTTTTTTTAATATGGTCATTTCTTATCTTTGGCACCAAAAGCTTGGCATTAAGGTTTGACACTCAACATGGAATGCCTCAAAAAAAAGGGCGTAAAGTGGGGAACGGAGTGTCTTAACACTAGGTTCCCTCTGATTACCCTGTTTTATGCGGGATACAGCGTAAAACTGACATAAAATTACGTATATTATATAAAAAATAATTAAATTATTAAACAACACAATTCGTCAAAATAATTAAGTTATATAAAAGAACACGACATACCCTTCATACTATCCAATTAACGAGGCCATAAAATCACGTAACAAAATACTATACGACTAAATTGTTCCAAAATGCAAATTAATATAATGTTCTTAAGTAATAGTGATTTTAAAGCCTTTTGCGTACTTATATTTATAAATATTTATAAAGATGAATTACTTTTGTTTAAAATATAATTCTAACTTATTATTTCACTTCATTTTTGACGTCGTTGTGGTGCTGTTTTAAAATATATAAGTAGATATATTTATTGTTTTAAAATATATAAGTAGATTGTGAATTCAATTCCCAGCCGTCGCACACACGTGAAATTTACACGATTGATGGCCAAAATTCAAAAAATAAAGTTTCCCTAATTAAAAAATAGTAAACTTAATTACCTACAAGACTTCTTTATCTATCTATTGGATGCTAGTAAAAAGCTTGACACTTTTTATTTTATTACTTACATAGATCAACAATACAGTCATTGCTTGAAGGAATGATTTAGTATTATTTTGCATTATTTTTAAATCACGTTTGATATTTATTTAGTTGATATTAGAACTAAACCATTATGGATTCTATACCTTCAGGTAAACGTCTTTACAAAAATACAATAAAATAGTTAACATTCATTAGGATTGCGAAGATACGTCGTTTTAAAGTTAAGGCCATATTTCATTATATGATTTTTATACTTATAGTAAAAATGTTTATACTTTACCGCGCTTTACCCGTATTTTTTTATTATTTTAATAGTAAATTCCAGTACCTTTTATATGGTACTAAATTTGGCTGCGTCTACTTGCGACAACTGTACAAAATGAAATTATAAAAATATTAATAACCATTTTCAGACGATTCCTATTATACTAGTAGTATACCAATTATATTGGAAAATTGGAAAATTTTTACTGATGAATGAATGTAATGACCACGGAACTCGACTACTTCAAAAACAAGTAAAGTCTTATCCTCAAGATTATATATTGAATACATAAATATTGAAGCAGATTTAAAATTATATTATTTTTTTTGTATGGATATGGTAATTAAATAAATCTTTATTCTTTACCCATTAAAATAGAATACACTCATGAAAAATATTATTTCCGATCAATTAAAGCAATATTTAAACATAATTATAATATTGACCAACTTTTAAGTGAATTTCACCTGTGTGCGTCGACTTGTTTATATTTATTTATTTTTTCTCGAGATATTTAATAGAGGCCAGTTGTGGCACAGGGGCACAAACTTTGACTGTAAAATCGACTGGTTGTGATCTCATCATTTCGATCATATTTTTATTTCTTCGCTCTTGTGTCGAGGCAAAGCACGGCGTTGAGTTCCGCCACTCAAAACGCAATGCCTCCAGAAGTCAGCGAAAAGCGGGGAACGTAGTGTCTTAACACTAGGGTCATTCTGCCTACCCTGCTGAGCGGGATAAAGCGTGAAGCTGAATAGATTTTTTAATTTTTAAGTAATTTAAAGAACTATATTTTTAAAATTAACACAAAGTGAAAAATGGAACTTCTGCCTTACGCAACATGATGAGGAAAACCCGTAAGTTATATTTTTTGAATCTTAACATATCTTTAGATCCCACATAAGAAATTTAAGATATAATTTGTTTTATTTTCTTATCATTATGAGCGTTATCATTATCTCATTACTATCAACAACATTATCGTCGTTGTTAAAAAGTAGCATACTCTTCATGGCTTCCTCAATTGACTTTTCTCATTTATTTCAACTTTTAACTGGAAAGCTTTACTATTTTATAATTAGCTAGTCGTCGCCTTTAACTTTTTTGAATGGTACTTTAAATTGTAAAATGAAGAATCTAGTATTTTTCCGCTCCTGCAGAAATTTCACACCTACATCTCCCTAACCTATCTACATGCCAAATTCCATTTTTTTTATTAAATTCAGTAGTTTCGTCCATATTTGATCAATCACTCAGTAACTCTACTGTTACCGAGTGACATACAGACATCACTTATATTTATTAATCAATACTAAAAATATTAATAATTTTCATATATTTGAAGTTAATATAAATTTCTCGCTACATTAAAATTATGGTACCAAAATGTTTACACATACCATTAACCACGGGGTAACAGGTCAGTCAGCGAATCGGCAAGTTACGAGGTGTTCTCGTTTAAGATAAGGAAAGTCTCACAATTTGGTGTTTGTGTAATATCATAAAGCTATAACGTTTTATTTTTATTCAAATCAGCTTCACGTTGTATCTCGCACACAGCAGGGTAGGCAGAGGGTAGCTAGTGTTAAGAAACTCCGTCCCCCACTTTCTGCCGAATTCTGGAGGCATTGCGTGTTGAGTGGCAGTACTCAACGCCGCGTTTTGCTTCGACACAAGAGCGAAAAAATGGACATATAAATTTAAGTAAATATTTCATCTCCTCGAGTGGGGATCGAACCCACAACCAGTCGGTTTTACGTATACAGTCACACTTTGTGCCGCTGCGCCACGACTGGCTTTATACTGGCCATTTTTATTCGATTCTTTCAAAAATATTAGCTTATCAATATAAACCAATATTTTGATATAATAGTAGTATGGATTATTTATAAATTTTAAGCTTACAGAAACTGAGGTCCCTTCCCTTTACAAAAATAATAAAAGCCTTATTTACCGCCTTACAAATAGCGTCCTATCTGCCGAAGTATTTACTAACAAAATGAAAAGAAGCAAAAATATTTATTTACAAAATATATCACAAAATAAGTAAGCTTTTCGTCACAAAACCAACAGAGAAATGAAATGTAGTGAAAATAGAATAAGAAAAGCCCCGCCATTCCCTAATAATATATGTATTCGTTGTAAAGGGTAACAAAATTTTATTTCTAGTTAAATTGTGTTCCCAACACAGCCACTTCTTCCACCCCCCGGTATTGACGCCTCGAGGCCCACGCGTGTAGAGTAGGCGAAGTTGACTTAATAACAATATCATTGGCCCCTTTTTGTCAAGGTTTTCAATTTCTAAATGTAATATGTCGCGAGTCTGCAATTGTATTACTTATTTCTTTATTTCGACAACACTTTTCACTTTGCCTTGCAGATGTGTTTATTTTTGTGCAAATTTTTATTTTTCTTTTACAATATGATTATTGTTTCATTTTTTAAAAGAGAGTGTCATAACGCTAGGTTCCCTCTATTTATCCCGCTGTGTGCGGGATACAGCGTGAAGCTAAAAAAAATAAAATAAAAAATATATCTATTATAACATGTTGGGATGCATAAGATGTTTTTGTTTGAATGTATGCAATAGTTCAGGATTTGATTTCCACTTGAAGAGCATTTATAGGTGTGCGGCAATTCAATTTCCTAGCTACTTTTGAACCCTATAACAGTCAGTCTACATTTAAAATTTTCAACAATTGAACTATTTGAGATATACGTTTAAAAACCGACATTTTTATAACTAATTCATCAAAAATCTAACCCACTACTGGGTGATCTAGAAACGTGATATTTGGTACTAATTTATACTTTGATCTATACATACTGAAAACTGATATTTATGGATAAATACTATTAAGAAAATAAAAAGAAAGATAGGTATGAAAGTTAAATCAAATAACGTGAGAACATAAAGTGATTAAATATATATATCGTAGCCAGTCATGGCACAGGGGCACAAAGTGTGACTGTAAAACCGACTGGTTTTGGATTCAATCCCCACTCGAGGAAATAAATTATTTATTTAAATGTATATTTTCTTCACTCTAGTATCGAGGCAAATCACGGCGTTGAGTTCCGCTACTCAACACGCAATGCCTCCAGAATTCGGCGGAAAGTGGGAAACGGAGTGTCTTAACACTAGGTTCCCTCTGCCTACCCTGCTGTGTACGGGATACAGCGTGAAATTGATTTATATATTAATGATTAATAGTAATAATTGCTTTTGAAAAAAGTGAAAACTATTTGACATTGACATATGGGTATATTTACCCCAACTTGTATTAGAACTGACATCCATCACATACTTTTAAGCACACTTATACTGTACATAGCAAGCATAAATATAACATTTATTTTTGTATTAGTATTTACGCACCATTATGGCAGCTACCACCTTTCGTTTTCAACGCACCAACTAATGAAGTGAAAGAAAATGATGGATGAGAGGGCCGCCACGACACTATTATGCCACCACCTTTTCAAAGGCCTTCCTGTATTACGTAATAAACTGTATAGAATTAGTTTTACAACTTGTATGGCGTCAATTCTTATGTTACTTTTCGATCAAATTCTACTAACTGTAATTACAATTACATTGTATTTAAATAATTATGCAGAGAATTACGTGCTGAGTGGCGGAACTCAACGCCGCGTTTTATCTAGACACCAGAGCGAAGAAATAGAAATTTAATTAAATATTTCATTTCCTCGAGTGAGGATGGAACCCACAACCAGTCGCGCCTGAATTTCGGCGGAAAATGGGGAACGGAGTGTCTTAACACGATGTTCCCTCTGCCTACCCTGCTGTGTGCGGGATACAGCGTGAAGCTGATTTTTTAATTTTAAGTATGGAGAGTATTGTATTTGTATATACATATTGTATTTGTATATACATACTACAAAAAAAAATCGTCTAGCTTTTCACGTTCCTTTGATATATTACGTTCCATTAATTATTGAACTATAGATGATTTTGATTTATCTAGTTTTTTCGAACCTGAATATCGGAACCTCGTTTTGTGCCAATTTTATTGTTGTTTTCATAGGAACAATCGCCTACCATGACTTCGCTGATCAGATTGCTTCATTTATCTTTTGTATCTACATTGCTATCATTTAAATGTCTACATTATTCATTAAAATGTAATTATTTATATTTATTTTATAATTATTGTAAGTAATTAGTTAGAGAAATAACTATAATATATTGAGGTAATCATGGAGCAGTGGCACAAGCGTATGACTTTAAAAGCGATAGTTGTAGGTTCGATTTCTATTCGGGGGATTGAATTGTATTAATATTTATTAATAGTTTTATTTATTCGCTCTAGTAAGAAGGCTAAGCACGGCGTTGAGTTCCGCCATTCAACACGCAATGTCCCAAAAATTCGGAGTGTCTTAACACTAGGTTCCCTCTGTCTGTCCTGCTATATGTAAAATACAGCGTGAAGACAAATAAGAAAATAATGATACTATAAATAGAAGCAAAATTTTATTAAAATACTGTCCAATTTCCCAACAAACGAACACCCCCTACAAAAAAACAGAGCCACGTCGGTTTAAACAAAATAGTAGCTACAATATCAATCCAAAGAGACTATGTTTCCTTTACAATATTATTCAGACGAAAACGTCCAAAGGCAAAGGCGCGTGTAAACAATATTTGCCGCACAATAATCAAGTTTAGTTTCGCACATTCACAACCCAGTTATAGAGGACCTACAATATCTTATTCGAGGAACCTTGTTTAATTAACGTTCCTCGGGTGTCACCATTAAGTCAGCAAGTGTAACAATGGAATGAGGCTTTGTTTGTGAGGGTATCACTTAAATCAGAAGTCACGAAACTAAGGCCCGCTTCCAAATAACTATACACAAGTTAGTATTTCACATATAAAACCAAACAAACCAAGACTTACTTGAGATGTACTAGTTGTCGCTATATAGAATACTACCACACGGCCCTCAGACCTAAAACTTTGAGAGCCGCTGGTTCAAGTTGACTCAATTCCGCGATGTTAATTAGAATCACTGATACCCGCGCGATATTCGCCTTTTGTTGTCCTGAATTATGACTCTATAGCCAATTACGAATGGTATAACAATTGTCTTATTATTGAGTTTCAAGTGTATGTGGTTCATATATATAATAATTTATATATTTTTTTATTATTTTTACTATTTATTATTTTTTGTTACAAAAAAAGGCCATTCCACGCTGTTCTCTAATGAGAAGAATTGAAATTTATAATCTATACATAGTATATGGCTGAAAGAGCAATCAATGCTATTGTAAAAATATTGTTTGTTAATTTTTAATAGAAAGAAGTTAATTGATTTTTTTTTTCAATTTACTGAACGTACAATAAATACAACAATATTGTACATTATGCTTGCTATCTGTTTTTTTTAATGGGATATTTATATAGGCCAGTCGTGGCGCAGGGGCACAAAGTGTGACTGTAAAATGAACTGGTTGTGGGTTCGATCCCCACTCGAGGAGATGAAATATTTAATTAAGTTTATATTTCCATTTTCTTCGCTCTGGTGTCGAGGGAAAGCGTGGCCTTGAGTTCTGCCACTCAACACGCAATGCCTCCAGAATCCGGCAGAAAGTGAGGAACGGAGTGTCTTAACAATAGGTTCCCCTCTGCCTACCCTGCTGTGTGCGGGATATAGCGTGAAGCTGATTTATTTTATTTGATTTATATTTATATACCTTTTTTGTCTCTAATATATTATATGGACGATTATAATAAAAGTAAAAATAATCTACTGCATCCGATACTCTTACTATCAAACTCAACGTTGTTTTTATCTCTGAAACTTGAGACTTTCTTAAAAGACACTTTTGAGAAAGTTTTTATCAGAATAAAATAAATCATTTCACGGGTGGCCTTGACAGAGCGAAAGCTAAGCGATATCACAATTTTGTTAATTTTTTATTAAATAAAAAAGTTTAAAATTGATGACAAAAAACTGCGCCATTCATAATTGTGTTTAAAATATAAAACATAAAAAGTTCTTAAAGCAGTATTAATTTTCTTTCACATTTTTCATTTTGCTTAAAAACTAACTAACATAAATACATGTGTCATTGTGTTTGTTTTTTTTTTAGAATTATTGCCATTTGAAATAATTTTATTAAAAACTTATTACTACTCTTACCATTTTTCTAATAAATATAAAAAAATATAAATTAGTATAATAAGCGATATCTTTATATTATAACAGTCATATTTATGTTTTGGATTTTTTTATAGTTCTGACTAACTAAAAAGAAATCTCTTAAAACTTGACATAATTTTCGTTGTGAACATTTAGCTTAAAACTAAACACGTATTTTGGAGATTTTATTGTAATCCCTCTACATTTTACCCTTAGTTTGGTAGTTTCCAATTTTATTGCCTCATTCGGTGGGCCATATATAGATATATATATATTAAAGTATTTGTTTAAATAACACAAAAGTTTAATTGCTCATAATCAATACAATTTATTTTATATACGTACAATTAGGTAATATATAAGGCTTATATAAGCATTATTATAAGGTTTAATTGTTTATTTCACCTAAAACGATTACCTAATTAAATAGTTCAGCATTATGTATAAGTATGGAAATATACGAAAAGTTTTTTTAAATTTTTTTTAAAGTGTTATTCCACACTTAGGAAAGAAAAATACTTATTTAGAAAACGTATAAAAATTACCGACCTGGTCGGTTTCCAGGAGGCGCGGGTTCGAGTCCCACTACGTTCAAATTTTTATACGTTTCCTAAATAAGTATACGAAAAGTTACTTTACTTTCAGATATATTACTAAATTCCATAGATGCTTAGTATTCAGATTAATAATCTTTTTAATTAATTGGAGGCCAGTCGTGGAACAGAGGCACTAAGTATGACTGCAAAATCGACTGGTTGCTGGTACGATCCACACTCGAGGACATTAAATATTTATTTAAATTTATATTTTCATTTCTTCGCACTGGTGTCGTGGCAAAGCGCGGCGTTGAGTTCCGTCACTCAACACGTAATGCCTTCAGATTTCTGCGGAAAGTGGCGAATGGAGTGTCTTAACATTAAGTTCCGGGGTTAACATTAAGTATGCGGGATACAGCGTGAATCTAATTTAAAAATTCTTAGAAACGACAAAAATCACACAAGAAATTTCAATTCAATATTGAACCTTGGACTACGATCAAATAACTTCATTGTAAATCTATCATCCCACACAAAATGCATTCAAATCAGTTAATGTCAAATGCACGAGCTTGCGGGCGGGACGTTGGCGCTCATACATCGAATGCTTGCAATAACTTATGAGTTAGGCATCGAGTTAACACTAGTTACTATTGAATAAACATGTTTCTACTATAACTGAGAAACTATCAGGATTTAATTATGGATATATTGATATTCATATGTTTCTTTTTAATATGGTTAATAAATATAATAATGGTATGTTTATAAATCTTTCAATTTTTGATTTTTTGTGGTGCTTAGTAATAGAATATGGCTTATTCTTAGCCTTAATTTCTACTTACTTAACAAGATAATTCGAACCTATAACGTACGTCATATAATAAATTATTCTCGTTGTCACCAAGACATCATTGAAAGAAGTTTTACCAAGTCACAAAGACCAAACATTCTTTTAGGAATCAGTAGTGTTTAATATAAAAAAAGAGATAATTCAGAATGGACTACAAGCAGTTTATTATAAAGTTAACTTTTACAAACAATATTTCTGAGTGAATAAATCTGAATACACAAATAAATATAATTAAACGATCGTTGCTTTTCAGTACATAAAGTTAAACAATAGAAAAATAATAACAAAATGGAACGACCCCACAGTATGAACGCCGACCTTAATACATACGAGTATGTAGATAAAAATAAAATAAATCAGCTTCACGCTATATACCGCACATAGGGTAGACAGAGGGAACACAGTGTTAAGACACTCCGTTCCCCACTTTCTGCCGAATTCTAGAGGCATTGTGCGTGTTGAGTGGCAGAACTTAACGCCGCGCTTTGCCTCGACACCAGAGCGAAGAAATGGAAATATAAATGTAAGTAAATATTTCATCTCCTCAAGTGGGGATCGAACCCATAACCAGTCGGTTTTACACTCACACTTTGTGCCACTGCGCCATGACTGGCCTCGACTTGCCCGGAGTATGTAGATATAAAGAAATATGAGAGAAAAAACATTTTAAGACAAAATTTATAAAAGGCTTACATATTTTAGATATCCCTTCATTTAATAGTAACTTGCTGACAAGGGGATTACCGAAACGTAAGTACCAACCGGCTTCGACCCACATAGAGTAAGTCACGATCAACCGACTAAGTCATATAGGGATTACGACACCAATCTCTTGATTGACGGTTCTTACTGACTGCTGGAATCTTCTTTTAATGCTGGAATATTGATGGACTAACTTAAATTTTAGTTAACCGTTTGATTTGTACCTTTACTCTCGCATAGCTGGCTCTTGGGTTTTTGACACCCTAATAAATGATATGCGTTAACAATAAATGTTTTAAATTTGAAGAGAACCGAAATTTTTAATTAATTTCTAATAAACTAATTTCAATTTAAGTAAACACATATATCTAAATTATTGTGGATTTGTACATTGAATGTGTATTTGATTATTGTATTTAGAACGAAACATTATAAATTTAATTATTTTAGTTAGGGCTTTTACTGCTATACGGTCTATAGATATATCATAGTTACATTTTTTTTTCTTTTCAACTTCGCGCTGTATCTCGCATAAAGTGCAGTAGGCCGAGGGGACGTAATGTTAAGACACTCCGTTCTCCACTTTCCGCTAAATTTTCGTGTTAATGCATGTTGAGTAACGGAACTAAACCCTGCGCTTTTGTCTTGGTATTCAAAACGAAAAAATATAAAGTATTAATAAATAATAATTCGTTCAGTTACAGTCACATACAACAATAATACTGTAGTGTCTTGCGCCACGACTGCCTCCAACTACTTATAATCAGCTTCAGCTTCACGCTGTATCCCGCACACAGCAAGGTAGGCAGAGGGAACTTAGTATTAAGGCACTCCGTAGGAAATATAAATTTAAGTAAATATTTCAACTCCTCGAGTGGGGATCGAACCCACAACCAGTCGGTTTTACAGTCACACTTTGTGCCACTGGGCCACGACTGGCCTTATAACTTATAATAAAATAGTTTATTATAGGTATATCCCAAAGAAACATTGATCATTTTTAAATACAACAATATCACATACATAAAAGCGTCTAATATTTTTAAACATTTTAAAAGTGTTATTCCACACTTAGGAAAGAAAACTACTTTTTTAGAAAACGTGTAAAACAATGAACGTAGCGGGACTCGAACCCGCGCCTCCTGGAAACCGACCAGTTTCTAAATAAGAAGCGTCTAATATGTTATATACAATATTCCAAAAAAAGAAAGCAAATGTCTAAATACAACTTAGTTGAATACTTCCCCGAGCGGAATCTCGCCGACAAGGGGATTACGGAAGTAAGCGGCAAGCAACTGTTAGCCACGACCCAGATCGCATAATTCACGATCATCCAACTTACTCATACAGGGATTACGATGCCAATCTCGAGATAGAGGATTGTTGAACCTTCACTTAAATCTAAATTAAGCCACCTTGCAACACATTCTGTGTTATGTGTTCGTGTTTTGTTGTTTAGTAGATATGTGTAATATTATGTACTGACTTACATACATACATGTCTTACATCTCTACTACTCTAGTCTAAGTTTCAGAATTTTTAATATTGAGGTCAGACGTGGGACAGGGGCTCAAGGGTTCAATTGTGGGTTTGATTAGCACTCGTGGAAATGAAATATTTAATAGTTTTATTTATTCGCTCTAGTACGGCGTTAAGTTCCGCTTCTCAACACGCAATGCATCCAGAATTCGGTGGAAGCTAGAAGTGGAGTATCTTAACTGGCTACATGCGGAATACAGCGCGAAACTGAAAAAAAACCGGTCAAGCGCAAGTCGGGTCCGCCCACCGAGGGTTCCGTAAAAAAATTGTATAATATAGCAATGTTTGAAAATGAGGAATGAGGATGAAATGAGGTATTAAAGACGCTAGTTCAAGTGAGGTATCCGATGAAACGACTCTGGATAAGCCTGAATTTCAGAAAAAACTCGAGACCTCCAACTTTTGTACGATTTTTTTTATTTTCAAAAATATACAAGACAAAAAAATTTTTATTTCTGCAGTCTTTATTATATTTAATTGCTCAATCAAAAATTCAAATTTAAACGTGTTGAAGAGATAATAATATTAAAAAATATATATATCCAATTTTAATTTGAGAAATGTTAATATTTGCGAGCTATAACCTCGCTGTATGGCCGTTGCGGTTGAATTAGATAATTAAGCTCTCACGATGTAAGCCTCACCGCAAATTAGTTGACCAGAATCTTCAAACAAATTTTCCCATAAATAGTAAATGTTTGAGGCCAGTCGTGGAGCAGCGGCACGAAGTGTGACTGTCACACCGACTGGTTTTGGGTTCGATGCCCACTCGAGGAGATGAAATATTTACTTAAATTTATATTTCCATTTCTTCGCTCTGGTGTCGAGGTTAATCGCGGCGTTGAGTTCTCCCACTCAACTCGCAATGCCTCCAGAATTCGGCAGCAAGTGGGGAACGGAGTGTCTTAACACTAGGTTCCCTCTGCCTACCCTACTGTGTGCGGGATACAGCGTGAAGCTGATAGTAAATGTTATTTGGAATAGTTAGATGGAAATTACTTTAAACAAGATGTAATATTCTTATTATCTGCTTAATTTTAATAGTTGAGGCCGGAACGCTTGGACACAAAGAAGAGAATATAACGTGACGGTTATGGGTTCGATCCCCACTCGAGGAAATTATTATTTATTTATATTTTCATTTCTTCGCTCTAGCACTAGGACAAAAAGCCTGGCGTTTAGTTTCGCAACTCAACACTCCATGCCATGAAAAATTCGGTGGAAAAGGGGGGAACGGAGTGTCGATACAGCGTGAAGCGTGCGCGGAGCGTGATTTTATTTATTTTTGTTTGGAAATTATTATATTTCAATACAATGTGTCACCTAAGGGAGCAAAATTATAAAAAAAAATATAAAAAATACAAGGAAACAGTAACAAATCTTATTAAAATTAAACACTTATTTTTAATCAGATAATAATTGGTTTAATTAAAAAGGGTAACCGAAACAAATAGAGATCGGATCACACGGGCTAGTCCCAATTTAGGGGTCCGTTGTTCGGTTATTACTTGCCGTAATGTGCTCTTTAACTTTTATGGGCTGAGTTGGGGATGAACCGGGCCGGTGGGGTCTAATATGGGACAAGAGTTTTATCAGTTCTTACTTTTACTTTAATTTCTATAAATTTTACGGTTGAGACCGAAAAGACCTTTTTCACGCAAGTACTAACTTTATACTTAACTTCTAATTAATGTCATTGTGTGTTTTTCTTTTTAATTAACAAACAACCATATCTATAATAACAATAGGAATTAAAATTAATTTGGTTGACAAAAAATGTTTGATAATAAAAGCTTTATATCAGTTTCACGCTGTATCCCGCACACAGCAGGGTAGGCAGAGGGAACCTAGTGTTAAGACACTCCGTTCCCCACTTTCTGCCGAATTCTGGAGGCATTGCGTGTTGAGTGGCAGAACTCAACGCCGCGCTTAACCTCGACACCAGAGCGAAGAAATGGAAATATAAATTTA
>JAAIXJ010000791.1:0-13622 GCA_013403705.1 Heliconius hermathena | reverse complement strand
TTTTTTTTCCATACAAACTTTCAACCCCTATTTCATCCCTTTAGGGTTAAAATTTTTCAAATTCCCTTCTTAGTGGATGTCCAGAATATGAAAATAAACATCTGCCCAAATTTCACGTTTCTACCATCAGCGGTTACGGCTCTGCGTGCGTTTTCCTCAGTCAGTCAGCACAAGTCCTTTTATATATATAGATAGATGTCAACACTAAAAATAAAATTCTACTTTTCCCTACAAAGTTGTTAGAAAATAACTTTTCAATTCAACAAGCAGGAAGACTAACTAGAAAGCTGTTCTTATTTAAATATACATACTTTAAAAAATAACTAGAATGTCACATATGGTTTTATTTCTTGTTATTAGGAAAGCGGTAGGGCTGCATTTTTCTCAGTTTCACTCTTACGGCACTTTCACTTCTCAAGGTTAAAATAAACCGGACTGGACGATGTGGACTGTATGCTTAATCAAAAGGCCCTTACAAAGGAGAAAGTTCAAGTACAGATCATAAATTTCGTTTGCATAACGTAAAACAAGATATTTTATTACATGAACAGGTGGTAAGAAATAAATATTTATAATTAAAAAATCAGCTTCAAGCTGTATAGTGCACACAGCAGGGTAGGCAGAGGGAACCTAGTGTTAAGACATTCCGTTCCCCACTTTCTGCCGAATTCTGGAGGCATTGCGTGTTGAATGGCAGAATTCAACGCCGCGCTTAGTTAGCCTCGACACCAGAGCAAAGAAATGGAAATATAAATTTAAGTAAATATTTAATCTCCTCGAGTGGGGATCGAACCCACAACCAGTCGGTTTTACAGTCACACTTCGTGCCGCTACGCCACGACTGGCCTCAATATTTCATATACTCAATATTTATATTTACTCTTATAAATTTAATTTCAATTATAATTTATGTTTAATACTATTTTAATATATTCATAATGTTTAACAAATATCTTGAGAATTTCTTAAAAGTAGATACATACTTCGATGGGCAATAATTTAATTTGTAACTTAATTCATTTTACCCTTTTGTGAAAATAATTTCCTTTGCCGATGAAGTGATGCAAATAATGATTTAATTAAATTTTATATCATTGTCTCTCACCATTCGTTTCGTGTTTAAATTAAATTAGGAGGACATTTGTCACTTGTCTGTCAACTTTCTTGGATCTTTTCTAGAAACTTCTTGCTAGTTCAAAATGAAACGTCTCAAAGTATGTGTTCGTTGAATATCAATTGGCTTTTCACAACTATTTAAATTCTGCTTGAGCGGCTTGTTTACGTAATACGATTTTTTTTTTACTTTTACAACTACAACGTAAAGTAAATAAGATAATAAAAAATAAAGAAAAATAATAACTTGTGTTGCGTTCTCATTACAGTAAAGCAAAATTAATTTTTAATTAAAAATTATCTGTGCAATTTTTAAAATATCCGATTCCCGCATGAGTGTTGCGGTCGCGAATTGAATGACCGCGCAATTCGTTTAATAATTTATTTAAATATTTTGCAGATCTTTGGCATACATCCCATTTTATTATGCCAATTTTATTTTAAAACTTTTATGTAAAGCTTTATTATAAAAGATATAATTTACATATAACTTTTGAATGGATAATTTATTAAGTATGGCTAAAATAAATAAATCAGCTTCACGCTGTATCCCGCACACAGCAGGGTAGGCGCCACGACTGGCTTCAAGGCTTTAGTATGCCTAATATCAACAAACCATGTCGAATTTTTGTCTCAAAATTGTGTAATATATTCAAAAAAATATATTCCTAGTATTTTTTTCATTAATTTAGAATTAATAATGAATAAATAATTAAAGAAAATAAAAAAAATTAACAAAGATATAAGAAACCTTTTTTTATTTAAATAAAGTAAATTGTGAAGCTTAAAAGCTGATTCTATACAATTTATTAAAATAAATACAAAGATGAGTCAAACAGACTTGAAAGCTTTCATCGAAGTAAACTGAGCTAATGTTTCGTTCATTATGATCCCGGGAGGCGGAAAAAAATATAAATTGAACCCACTAACGATTACTGCACAGTATATACTTTTTCTACAATAAGTAGGTACGAAGGAATTTTGACGCTGGCTCGATTTCTTCACTTTCATAATTACTTCAATTTTCATTCTGCGCTTAATTTTAACTTGAAATAAGGCAAAAAGCTGAGTACATTAGAGCTCGTATAATGAAAGAATAAGATTTACTTGGTAATCTTTGTAAAGTTTGAAAAGAAAACCTTAAAATATAAAGAACCTGTCGTATTATAGAAAGTACTATCTACCTTCTGTTACAAGTAGCTTTATTGTCTTTTTTTTTAATTGATTACTTATAATATAAAATATATCAATATTATTTAAAACAAATGTAATTATAAAATAACTTTATATAGCAACGAAATAACAAGAACACAAATCCTTAAATAGATAAAAGAAAACAAACGAACCGTCAAAGTTACACCGCCAATATTGAAACTGTATATAACAATTACAAAGTTTACCACGATACCAATTTGGCGTCTCAATATCTATCTGTTCCTTATGTACCCATGTCACGGTCCACTCCACACCGCCAGGTGCTAAAAGCATTAATAGAGTTTAAATGTCCTTAATGAATCCACCCAAAACCACCCACCAGTCCTATCTAGATACGACCCAATTTTCTCAATTACCGGGATCAAGAGAAGTAAATGAAATGAGAGTAATCATTATCTCATTCGTTTATTCTTCTCTGCACGCCTTCGACGCCGGCGGCTCCCTAAAATAAAACATTAAAAGACGGCTACAGATTATCACACAATTTATTCAGGTGCTTAATTTGAGCGGCTATCCCACTTTGAGAGCAATTTTGTATTTTTTTTATTTTTTATTTCGCTTAAACATGGATCCGAGGAGATTTACCTACATTATTCATTATGAAAGCACCTCGTACACAATAATATAAGGTAATTGCGCTATTTCTCCGTTCAAGAAAGAAGTCGAGTTGTAAAGAATTTTCAAAATTGTTAAAAAATCAGCTTCACGCTGTATCCCGCACACAGCAGGGTAGGCAGAGGGAACCTAGTGTTAAGACACTCCGTTCCCCACTTTCTGGCGAATTCTGGAGGCATTGCGTGTTGAGGGGCAGAACTCAACGCCGCGCTTAACCTCGACACCAGAGCGAAGAAATGAAAATATAAATTTAAGTAAATATTTCATCTCCTCGAGTGGGGATCGAACCCACAACCAGTCGATTTTGCAGTCACACTTCGTGCCGCTGCGCCACGACCGTTTATTACTTTTTTTTTAGCTTCACGCTGTATATCGCATGTAGCAGCCGCTCCTCACTTTTTTCCGAATTCTGAAGGCATCAGGTGTTGAGTGACTGTTCTAAGTCATTGTAATTGGCATCAGAGCGAAGAAATGACAATATTAAATATCTTATTTCTTCGAGTCGGAATCGAACCCACAACCAGTCACACGCTTGTGCCCCTGCACCACGACTGGCCACAATATTTACATGAAAGTTATAAATACCAACCTAACAGCTGCCATTTCCAATAGCCAGAACTAACAGCGAGACATACGTCTACACAACCTTATAGTAAATAGGAGTACATTCGTCACGCTCGACTGGAAGCTTCAGCGATTATAAAGGCACAAATAGGTATTAAATTGAACAGATTTCGGTGCAGCCATTAAACCCTATTCTGTGAAGGAACACACGCTTAGATTGCACTCGCCCGAGTGGTTGGCAGTCCAATCGAAACTTTTGATTAAAATCAAGCAAACCAAGAACAGAACGCTGATTCCAACTGAATGCATACGTATATCTTTATTTGAGCTCTCCCCGATATATTCAGATTACATGAAATATCTCATTTACATAAACAACCAGAACTGTGGAAACTGTGTGTGGGAACAAAATTGTTTTTCATTGAAATATAATTCAAATTTGTCCAGCTATTCTTTTACATGAATTTAAATTGCAACGTTTAAACGCTTTTTGTATCTGTGCTGTGGAACATACGATTAATAGGTTATGTTATTATTGCGACATTTCTGGATTGGATTTCGGCTATAAATATTAAGAAACCAGAACTCAGCGGGAGAACGGAGTGTCTTAAAACTAGGTTCCCTCTGCCTACCCTGCTGCCTATTAAGTGCGGGATACAGCGTGAAGCTAATTTAATTTTTTATTTATATTCATTGCTCATTGTGAAACAAAACGTGGGGGTCTAATTACACCCTTCTGGTAAAGGTGACTTTGGAGGTCCTACGTCAAATGCCACATGCAAAAATGATTTAAATACAGGCCCTAATCCTCTCAGGCGTGAGGTGCCTTTAGGATTTAATCCGATTAATATGAGGGTTAGGGTGAATTCTGGGTGCCAGCGCCAAGTGGTTGGCTTGAATGTAAAAACATTATAGGGCAAGTGGCAAAATGTATTACATAATATAAATTGATTGCCATTTTTTTTTGAAGAGCGATAATTTTTTTCCTACATTGTAATTTTACACAAAAATAAAAATTTAATCATATTTAAGTACAGGTGGTTTTTTTTTATGAGACTCATATTTTTTTATCTTTACATATCTTACAATTCTGAGGAAATTTACAATATCAAAACAATTATATCATCATTTTCTCTCATTAATGATATTAAGCGTATCTATTGAGTGACGGATCTCAACCTTAACCTGACCGAAGGAACTACTACATAATAAATATATGGATTTTTTCACGGGATTTAAATTCTCGTCTCTACTATATAATTAGGCACATATCATCTGCAGCACAATGTATCAAAAAATATAATAAATAAATGAAACGTATATGAATAAGTTATTTATTAACATTCCAATTTATTAAATAGTCCTTTCTAATGTAATTTAAAAAAAATATATTAAAATATCATAAAATACCATATATTCCAACGATATATCCAAAATGTCAAATAACACTCAATAAATCTAGTTTTATCTATATGTTTTACAATATAATAAAAGACATATTATATTTTAATAGTTAGCTTTGTTTCAATTAAAATGGGATTGAATAACTAAACTAACATCCTATAAATTCTGTATCAGAATAGTTGATCCCTACACGTTACACGCGTGTACGGTGTTCTGGCTTCCGATGCGGAAATTCCATTAGTGTTCGCTTTATAACTAAAACCAAAGTGCATAATTATATCATTTTTGTAGTATTTATATAAGAATTCAATTCTGTTGGTATTTTGGGTTGGAACATTCGAAAGAAATAATAAAGCAGAGTAGGCAGAGGGAACATAGTGTTAAGACACTCCGTTTCTCACTTTCCGCCGAGTTCTGAAGGCGGAACTCAACGCCGCGATTTACTTCGACACCAGAGCGAAAATATAAATGTAAATAAATATTTCATTTCCTCGAGTGGGGATCAAACCCACAACCAGCCGATTTTACAGTCACAGTCTAAAAATAACAGTCGTAAATCATAATTACATGAAACTCTTTAACCGGATATATTTAAGTAGATATAAATCGCGTATATTTAAAGCTAGTACATTAGTGTATCAAAATCGTTATAATGAAAGAAAGATCTTATTAAAATAGATAATTCAATTATGAAATCTTCTTTTTCTCATTTTCATGCAAACACTCTCGCAACTTTAGCACTGCTAAACAAAGATAACCAGAAGTAATAACGTTCATAATCTAAGCAACATTATTTATAAGATATTTACTATATCAGCTTCACGCTGTATCCCGCACACAGCAGGGTAGGCAGAGGGAACCTAGTGTTAAGACACTCCGTTCCTCACTTTCTGCCGAATTCTGGAGGCATTGCGTGATTAGTGGCAGAACTCGACGCCGCGCTTTGCCTTGACACCAGAGCGAAGAAATCGAATAATAAAATTTAAGTAAATATTTCATCTCCTCGAGTGAGGATCGAACCCACAACCAGTCGGTTTTACAGTCACACTTTGTGCCACTGTGAACGACTGGCCTCAAACTTAGTATATACTTAATGTATCTTTTTACGATTAATTATAAATATCACCTGTTTTTTTTTCACATACTAATAAAGAAAACACTATACATATATAGTATATCGTATCAAACATAATTTTATTAATTTAAGTACAACTGATTTATTGTCCGAAAATATTTGTAGAGTAAGAGCAGTATAAACGAGTTAAATCCTTCTCCGCGTCGGTTACGATCGGCGACCATGCGAAAATTCCATTAGTGATCTCGAATTTAGGCACCCGATGTTTATATCGACTATAATTAGCTTGTGAATGCCTAGCTTTGCCTATAAACACTGAATCTGTTCTGTAAATTGGTATATTATACATACGAAATTTGATGATTGTATCGAGTTTTGTGATAATATACCAATATTATTATTACATATTTACCAGATTTTTGCTAAGAACATTATTTTGAAAACGTGTATATTAAATACACGCTTTATATATTAAGTAAAATGTTTAAAAAATCTAATCAAATTAAATCAGCTTCACGCTGTATCTCGCGCACAGCCTAGTAGGCAGAGAGAACCTAGTGTTAAGACTCTCCGTTCCCCAATTTCCACCAAATTCTGGAGGCATTGCGTAATTACTGGTGGAACACAACGCTGCGCTTTGCCTCGCCACCAGAGCGACGAAATGAAAATATAAATGTAAATATAAATCGAACCCACAACCAGTNAAATATTTGTAGAGTAAGAGCAGTATAAACGAGTTAAATCCTTCTCCGCGTCGGTTACGATCGGCGACCATGCGAAAATTCCATTAGTGATCTCGAATTTAGGCACCCGATGTTTATATCGACTATAATTAGCTTGTGAATGCCTAGCTTTGCCTATAAACACTGAATCTGTTTTGTAAATTGGTATATTATACATACGAAATTTGATGATTGTATCGAGTTTTGTGATATTATACCAATATTATTATTACATATTTAACAGATTTTTGCTAAGAACATTATTTTGAAAACGTGTATATTAAAATATATATTAAGTAAAATGTTTAAAAAATCTAATCAAATTAAATCAGCTTCACGCTGTATCTCGCGCACAGCCTAGTAGGCAGATGGAACCTAGTGCTAAGACACTCCGTTTCCCAATTTCCGCCGAATTACGAAGGCGTTTCGTGATGATTGCCACCAGAGCGAAGAAATGAAAATATAAATAAACAAATATTTCATTTCCTCGAGTGGCGATCGAACCCACAACTAGTCGCGTTTACTGTCACACTTTAAGCCCCCATCCCATAACCTTTGTATATTTTAAATTGTACAAGTATATTGTGATGATAAAAAAAATCCTATAAAAACAATTTTTTAAAAGATAAATCTTTAAACATTCGAAAAAAAAAAATATTATGAACGTCATAGTGTTGTACAAAAACGAAATTACCTTAAAGTTTAAAGACCATGTAACACAGGTGCGTGATTTTGACAACCAAAGGTATTTAAAGAGAGATTTTAGAGGTCGTTTACTCTCGTTCACCAGTACAGTACTTAGTCTTTGTACCGTAAGCGCTAGTGAAAGCCACTTAGGACCCTATAAACTCGTTTACTATTGAGTTTTCCTTGTGAATTTTGTATTACGGTTCTATAAATCGCATTTTACGATTTCGTAAAGGTATTAACTAGTCTGTCTCGTTTTATTTTATGACATTGAAAATAAACATTTTTTTTTTAAGTCGGCGTAAATTATTTTTAGAAAATTGTAGTGAAAATCGCAGAATTGAAAATAGTATAAAAGTGATTTTCTAGTGGTCAGAGGTTATTTTTGAACGAAAGTAAATAATTAAATACAAAGAGGTCGTCGATTGCGTCGTAATAAATAAGCGATTGAACACGAATGCGTCGGATGCACCAAGTATTGACACTGCTAGCGTTACTCCTATCGCATTTCACTAGCTATAGTAATACAGTACAAACATCGAACTTATGCCCATATTAGTTGAGTTATAACTTTTGTTTTAGCGGGTTCTGATACTGAGATACAAATTGAAACTCAAAATGTAGATACTAGCTGCACGTATCCAATGTTTGCATTTCATAAACTATTATAATATGCATGTTCTATAGAACCATTTGAAGCTAGGCATCTAAGGCCTGTATTTCTAAATCGCTCTCAAATCTGAGATCGATTTTAAGATGCCGTTTTCTTTCATAAATTATATATGTGAATGAAAACGCCATCTCAAAATCGATCTTAGACTTGAGAGCGATGTAGAAATACGGGCCTAAAGTCTAGATTATGTCACAGTGAAAGCATAATAGGTCATCAACAGTTAATATATAATGATTACTTAGCATTTTACACTATCATTTACTAGTACTTTCACATTGCACAACTGTATTCAGATACTAGCCTAAACTCATTTCATTTCTTGGCTTAGAAAGTAGTTTTAATGAGAGCTAAATAGTCTAAAGGTCTGGGCAAAATTATGTTATAACGTAAGTTACATTACAATTACACAAGAATATCGTTGCCATGTAAACATGTTAGCGGCGCACATAAAATGTTCGTCGTTACGTTCAAAAATTCACCTTTTGAACAGCGCCCATCATCAGTTTATTTTTTAAATATATCAACAATCCCTCCAGCTATGTTTCCAAGTCAGAGAACTTAAAATTATTGATGAAACATCAATTAAAGTAGATAAATGTCGTTTTCTTTTCTATTTTTTTATCACTTTTAACTGAGGCCAGTCGTGACGCAGGGGCACAAAGTGTGCCTGTAAATCGACTGGTTGTGGGTTCGATCCCCACTCAAGGAGATGAAATATTTATTTACATTTGTATTTTCATTTCTTCGCTCTGGAGTCGAGGGGAAAGCGCGGCGTTGAGTTCCGCCACTCGACACGCAATGCCTCCAGAAATTGACGGAAAGTGGGGAACGGTGTATCTTATCACTAGGTTCCCTCTGCCTACCCTGCTGTGTGCCTGATACAGCCCGAAGCTGAATAAATTAACAATTTTTAACCACACAACCATGACATATTTGTTATCTTGAGAAGAAAAAACGTCGATTTCTATAGGATTGCCTACTCCTTAAAAGGTAAAATTTTCACGCGAAGTATATTTTATTTTATTTCACTGAGCGGCGTCAGGATATGCGTGTTTTTAGGTAATTCTGAAATAAAGGGCCAATAAGGGAATATATTTTAAAACAAGAAATGAATATATTTAACGTTTATTGTGAATCACTGCTTACTCAATTGTAACCTTTAACACCCAAGGCAATTTATCCATTAGTCACGTCGAAGGCAGTCATGACTTTACATCGTGTTCTGTGGTTATAATTCATATACATTACACGTGTAACTGTGAACACATAGGACACCTTCCTCAAATTAACCTTAGTAAGTCCGAATATACCAAAAACACGGCATTTTTTCCGCTTCTATAAATCTCACATATAGCAAAATAATCACGACTTAGTGTTAAGACATTCTGTTTCCCACTTTCCGCAGAATTGTAGAGGCACTGTTTGAAGTTACGGAATCTTAAAACACGGCATTTTACCTTTAATAAATACATTAATGTCAGCCGTTCCATTATTTATATTTATTTTTCCCAACTTATTCACCCCTTTGGGCTTTAGGGGTTATACTTCTCCAAAATTCCTTCCTAAGGGCACTTTGAGGATGCTGAAAGAATATTTAATTGTCTTCAAATTCTTAGCCAGCACTTATATGATGGCTGTGGATTCGATTCCAACTTCGGGGAATGAATTATTATTTATTTATATTAATTTCTTCGCTCTGATACAAAGATAAAGACCGGCGTTGAGTTCCGCCACTCAACTCACAATGTCCCCTAAAAAAATCAGCGGAAACTGAGGAACGGAGTGTCTTGAGAGAAACTGAGGGACAGCGTGAAGCTGAAAAAAAAATCCGGACAAGCGCGAGTCGGCTTGTTCCTGAGATAAAGACTCTTAACAGGCAGACACACAAACGGACAAACAACAAAATGATCTCATAAAAGTTCCTTTTTTCCTTAAAAAATACGGAACCCTAAAAAATAATGCAAATATAATATGTTTGGAAACCATAATTACCATAATTTGTTACGTATGGAAACCATAATTTCATTTGCCGTGATATATTTTAACTAATGAGTAGCGTGGCGTTATTATAATATATCTTAAGTAAATATTTACAAATTCCAGATAGCAATCATGGACTAAAAACACCGACAAGATCGTGAACTCCGCGTCTATAAGGTGAACAAGCGTCAAGGTTGAAATTAATAACGTAATTACTAGACTTGCAACATTATCCCACTCACACCAATTTATATATATGTATGTATAAATTATTTATTAAAAATTCTTTTAGGTAATCACTAATAATAGGTGCAGTTTTTGTTTTTCTTATCATCCAGATTTATGCTGAATTTATAATAAAAAAACTGTATTACAAAAAAAAATATTATTTGATTTTTCAAAATAAGTGAAATGAACAATAAAGATTGAAGTATGTACGTATTTCGTACCAAAATTTCCTTCCTATGTATTAATCTTGTGCCCTCAGATAAGAGGTTCATTAAAGGCAGTAACTAAACTTTATGCCTTTCTTGTCAATTGAACAAACAATAAACATAAAACCGCTATAAAATCTTGATGGCAACTGTCCCGCATTCATGTATTTTGTTAACCAAATAATATTGGTTCAAATTAGATTATTTTTGACAATTCATGTAAATTTTGTTTTTTAGAACTTTTATTATTTTTTATTATAAGAAAAGAAATGATGACAACATATTAAGGATGATAATGAAATATATAAACATATAAAACATATGATAATAACACATTTTGTTATATTGCTGAATAGTAACAGGGTAGGCAGAGGGAGCCTAGTGTTAAGACACTCCACTCCTCACTTTCTGCTGTATTCTGGATACATTGCATGTTGAGTAACGGAACTAAACGCCGCGCTTTTGCCGGAACACCCAAGCAAAGAAATGAAAATATTAAATATTTCATTTACTTGAGTGGGAATGGATTCCACAACCTGTCACGTTTACAATCCACGCTTGCCACGACTAACCTCAATGGTGTAAACAAAGAGCCTGGTGACCTTGCTTATTCGATATTTCATCAATTATGGAGAATTTATAAATATTCCCCTACATAGGAATCCACTTTGAACACGCATAGTAGAGCAAATTCCAATATCACGAAGACACACTCAAATAAAGCTGTTTTTTTCTTTAATGAAATAATAAGTATTAAGAAATTTTGACACAATTAAATTTCATTTAAATGGTTGTCCAAAAAAATATAATCTCACTTCTTGTATACAGTTTTTGCTATAATTCGTTAAATTCGACACGCCGAAGAAAGTCGCATCTGCGGTTCTTGTACAGCGCGCGCTGGGAGAAAACAGTTTACGGTCACTTGACAACGTCCGTGTTCACTGCTGATAGTAGCGGTCATCTTAGATTATATTTTACTATAAAAACATTATTGTTTTTGAAAATATTCATTTAACATGTAAAACGTATATAAAGTAATATCATCTAGGTACGTATTCCGATAAGTTTAAGAAATTTAACAATATATTTTGAATGGCTAACTATAAATGAGTAAACTACATTTTATTTAGTTAAGTTTAAGTTTATGTGGTACGTAAAGAATAATTTAAGTACTCTAGGTATGCTAATAATGATTTCCTTTGTACTTTGGAGGTCGTACTTATGAATCAAAAGGCAATTAACAATCCTGATAAATCAAGGTCTCAGGCTAACTACACTCCGGTAATATACTGACATTAATTGACGTCCAATAGATTCCTGCAACGTCCTTTTGTAAGCGTCTAAACAGGCTAAAAAGACCTTGTAATCAAATATGATAAAATTCTCAAATATCTCTTCTCTTTCAAAAAAATTTAATCATTGAATAATCTTTATATTTTCTACTTTTAGAAAGAAATGACAGCATTTTTTGAAAAACAAATTCTTTCAATATTATTAATACTATAACTTCCTTGATCTTACATCAGTATGCAGCAGTGCGTAATGAAATATAAGATGTACGGATGTATTGCTATTAGTTTCATATCATTGAGTTTCTAAGGAGGGTATGTATTTTAATATATTAAACAATTTATTTACATATTTAGAGGCCAGTCGTGGCGCAGGAGAACAAAGTGTGACTGTAAAACCCACTGGTTGTGAGTTCGATCCCCACTCGAGGAGATGAAATATTTACTTAAATTTATATTTCCATTTCTTCGCTCTGGTGTTGAGGACAAGCGCGGCGTTGAGTTCTGCCACTCAACACGCAATACCCCCAGAATTTGGCAGAAAGTGAGGAACGATGTGTCTTAACACTAGGTTCTCTCTGCCTACCCTGCAGTGTGCGGGATACAGCGTGAAGCTGATTTATTTATTTAGATATTTGTAATGCACATTTATCAAAATAGGTCAAATTTTTCAATTGAAATGCTATTAATGTTTGTTTTAAGAAAATGCGCCGCATATTGATGATGAAATATAATTTGCATTTAAAATTATCTTGTATTTGCTCTTAAAATGTATAGTAGAAAAAATATTGTTTGTATCACGTTTTAAACATATATACATTTTTTTTTTAATTTAAGGAGTCATTAAATCGTTATAATGCCATAAAAATTATATATAAGAAGTACGATCAAATCAAATCGTAATACAGACTAAGACAAAATTTACCCTTCACTTTGAGGATCACCTCAAACTTTTTTTACTACCACAAATATATAAACGAAAGCACAAATTAAATTTTTTCTTCACCATGAGTTCCGCACACAACAAGACAGGGAACCTAGGAACCTAGTGTTAAGACACTTCGTTCCCATTAAGACAATTCCATTCCCCACTTTCCATCGAATTCTTAATACAATGCATATCGAGTGGCGGAACTCAAAGTTGCGCTTTGCCTCGTAACTCGAGTGTGAATCGAACCTACAACCTGTCACGTTTGACTACGACTGGGCTCAACAAATAAAATTATATTATAATTTTTACGTAAACCATTAATTTGTAATTCTCATTACCAACCCAAATCATATTCGACCAAAAACTACTATCCGCATCGCCCGAAGGCTAATTACTGTGCATTTCAAAATATCAACTTAATTCATTCGAGTATTGATTATAGTGAGATTAATATAATAGATAATCTTAATTAACAAATCTGTTTAAATTACTTTATTATAAAACATGTGTTTTCACACACACAGCGGTATAAAGCCTTCATGTTAGAGGGTACGTAGTCAAATATTCAAATTTGTCTGTAAAAATGTACTTAAAGTTATATTAATATCTAATAAATAATAATAAAAAAAGTTATAATTATTTTTATGTACTTGCTGTGGAACGACAAAGCGCGACGTTAAGTTCCGCTATTTCAACTAGCAATATCTCGATTTCCGGCCGAATACGGAGAACGGAGTGTCTTGACACTAGCTGCTGTGAAGTGAAAAAATATTTGTAAAATGACTATAAGACTATTCATCGTATAGTCATTATACATATCTTATTCAGATACTAATTAGGATGATGAAATTTCTTATTTACTTAAAGTATGAATGTGTTCGCGACGTCGCGATATTCTCGCGTTCGCGGACTTGACTCGA
>JAAIXJ010000794.1:0-57758 GCA_013403705.1 Heliconius hermathena | reverse complement strand
CGACCGCACCGCTCGCACCCCCCCAGCTACGCCACTGCTTTAGACAATCTTTAAAGATTTTTTTTTTATGGAAAAGGACAAGGCAAACGAGCCTTCGGGTCACCTGATGGTAAATGATTACCGCCGCCCATGACCCCGTGAAACACCAGAGGAGTTACAGGTGCGTTGCCGGCCTTTAAGGTGGAGATAGACGATCTCTCTACGTAAAGCCAAAGTATCAAGCCTTTCACAGATTATTGGATCCCCAATGATTCGAATGGCTCGACGTTGTATGCGATTAAATGGTTCAAGCTGATACTGGGGTGCACCAGCCGAGAGATGACAACAGTACTCCATATGAGGCCGAACCTGGGCCCTACATAGAGCCAAACGGTGTTTTGGCGTGAAGTACCGTCTCGCTCTGTTGATGACCCCCAGTTTCTTCGAGGCCACTCGAAACATTAAGGCCCAATATATTGATACTGGGCGCAGCTGTAAGGGGAATGTTCTGAAAGACTGGTGAT
Source organism: Heliconius hermathena (assembly GCA_013403705.1). Classification (NCBI taxonomy): domain Eukaryota; kingdom Metazoa; phylum Arthropoda; class Insecta; order Lepidoptera; family Nymphalidae; genus Heliconius; species Heliconius hermathena. The sequence goes on along the minus strand of JAAIXJ010000794.1, from coordinate 57,255 downwards.
ACGATAAATGGTATTTTTTTGTGGTTAATTCGCAAACTTGTGTCTTCAGGGGGTTAAACTGAACTAGGTTCCTTTCACCCTATGAGGAGACATTGTCGAGGGATGCCTCAACAGAAGACACAAGTTTATTTCGGCACTGTTCAGGGTTTTCCCGAGAAAGACTTGCTCGGCCAGAGTAAACAGCGTCCACTGTGCTATCATCTGCATAGCAATGAATGCTAGAATCCTCTAACATGTCATTGATATGTAGAAGAAACAGCGTAGGGTACAGCACGCAGCCTTGGGGAACGCCAGCGTTCACGGGCATATAGTTGGAGCAAAAACCGTCTACAGTGACCTTAATGCTGCGCCCAGTGAGAAAGCTGGCAATCCACTTGCATAAATTCCAAAAAAATTTTTATTCCTCCTGCCAGTTACACGGAAACCCCGCAACTCACCCCAACTTTCTTGTAACATCTCAACATCGAATTGACAACATTAGTTAAAGTACTATTATTGTGTTAGTGATGCACTTGAAGAATAGTCCCGAAAACAGAAATGAAACGATCGGCAATTTAAATTTTAAAATATTAATTTTAATTCTCCAGTTTTTTTCATTAATTTAAAAAAGACAGTGTTACATATTGATCGTAATCCCCTATCACCCCTGTAACGTATTATAAGTTTTAATAAGACTCCCATCTCTGCACATCTTCATCCCGTCTAATATGAATCAATTTGTTTATATTTAAAATAAAGATGGGAAAGAAAACATTATAATCATATTAAAGGCTGCCGGATTTATGCAGGCAAATCAAGTCAAATATTCAATCTAAATCAATCAAAAAATAAAAATCTGCTTCACGCTGTATCCCGCACACAGCAGGGTAGGCAGAGGGAACCTAGTGTTAAGACACTCCGTTCCCCACTCCATCTAACTAAGCTATAAGTTCTCTCTGAACCATTTCGACATTTATATACCGTTGTTATTAGTATTTGTAACTTTTAAAAATACAAAAAACAAAAAACTAGCACTAAACAAGTTAAAAAGCTCTAATTTTACAATAAATTTTCTACAAATTTTCAGTATCATCATACTTTGATCACCATGTTATTGGTGAACAGTACTCTAGTAGTGCAGGTGTTCTTCATGATGTCGAGCTTCCTGATGGCGCACAAGTTGCTGCGAGACAAAACACAGGAGGCCGCTGTCCTCACTTTCTTTAAAACTATGCTTAAAAGATTTATAAGGTGAGATTAAACTTATAGATGCTGAAATAAAATAATTATTGAAAAATGTGATTGTATACGAAATACATTTCCCACTCGAGTTGTAATTTAAATTAAGCTTATCGCTTACAAAAATTGGTTAGATTATAAGATTTTTATAATTTTTACACATTTTAAATGGAACTCTTTAAATAGGTTTATCGCGTATGTTTAAATAACTTAGCTTCACGCTTTATCCCTAGCGACGTAGTCAGAAAGATCAGAGCGCCAAACGCTACGGTCTAAACCAGTGTTTCCCAACGTGGGGCCCACGCCCCACAGTGGGCCAATTTGATAGTCAAGGGGGACAATTCAAAAATTAACTCGATACAACTTTAGCCCTGTCGTTTTGGCCTATTATATGCAATGCCTATGCATTAGACCTATGTCTAGCATCGGTGCCAAATTTAAGAAAAAAGGCAAAATCTTAAATAGTTGCCGTAAATAATTATTAGGTATAATTTCCAGTTCTGAGGCCAGTGGTGGCGCAGTGGCACGAGGTGTGACTGTAAAACCGACTGGTTGTGGGTTCGATCCCCACTCGAGGAGATGAAATATTTACTTAAATTTATATTTCCATTTCTTCGCTCTGGTGTCGAGGTTAAGCGCGGCGTTGAGTTCTGCCACTCAACACGCAATGCCTCCAGAAATCGGCAGAAAGTGGCAGAAATCAGCATAATCGGCAGAAATTTAAGTAAATATTTCATCTCCTCGAGTGGGGATCGAACCCTCAACCAGTCGGTTTTACAGTCACGCTTCGTGCCGCTGCGCCACGACTGGCCTCAACAATATATACTTAATTACACATTTATATAATTTATATATATAAATTTGGAATTATTAAAAGTACATTCCAAACTATTATAATAATTGATTTGGGTATGAGGAATATTGTACTAGGATAAGGGCATGACCGCTATGGTGGAAGAGGTGACTTCTGCGTTCCTATCTTTCAAAGCCATCTTGAAATTATATTCAACAATGCGTTTAGTCGTTCCCTCCGTCGCGTCCGCGATTAACATTTTGAAGACTTGTGGCGATCTGCGGTAAAGCATTTCGAAGAGGTTCTCTCGGTCTATATAGGGTAGCTGATTTACATCTCCAATTAATAGAATTTTCTGGGCTCCAGAGACCGAAATCTTTAGTTTTCAATGTCTTGTTGTTTAATGTTGTTTATAAATTATTATTTGTTTATTTAAAAAAAAACTCGAGATTACATGATTATAAAATAGGCCAAGATTTCAGAATTCTCCAATGTAAGTTAACACCCTTTCAAGCCAAGTGCTTACAATTTCTCAATGATGGATTTTATCTTATATTTGTAGTTCATTTTATATAATATAAGTGCATGTGCCCGCAAACTTAAGTTTGTTAACTTTATTCGCCGCATCATCAATACTTATAAGGTATTTCCCAATTACAATCCTGAAGTCGGTACAGAACTTTCGGTGGGCGAATCAACTCGCGCTTGGTCGATTTTTTCTTAAATACACTTAAATAAACATTCATATATTTCAAGCGGGCGTAGCTGCGCGTGGGCCGCTAGTATATAAAATCTAAAGTAAAATTTATATAATTTTAGAGCATATATTATATTTTTTTAATATTTACACGATGTAGGCTAAGTCCAGGATACTTCCTAGTAATATGGTTCTCCATGACGTGGTGGAGTCGCGTGGACGAGGGACCGCTGTGGCCTGTGCTCGTGGAGACGGAGAAGGTGCGCTGCCAACAGAACTGGTTGTTACAGTTCACTTATCTGGACAACTCTATTGATATGCACGAGAGATGCTTGGTGCAAGGATGGTGAGTATTGGAGGCTAGTAATAATATTATGTAGTTACTTTGATTAAATATTAACATGTGAAGATATGTCAAGCATGTTTAAAAATCAGTATGTTAACTCTTCATTTAATGTTAAATGTTTCCAGGTATTTGTCGGTGGACATGCAGTTCTACGCCGTTTCTCTCGCCCTGACGCTGCTGCTGCGGAAGTCTCGTAGTGCAATAAAAATATTGAGTACTTTACTTACAGGCGTCATTGTGGCTCATTTGGTGATAGCCTATAAGTGGCATATCACCCCTAACTTCGTAATCCACAATTACCAGTAAGTTGTTTACGTTTTCCATTCAACGTCATTTATAGTATTTATTACCTCGATTACTAAAAACGGAACGCTTAAAGGATCACTTTGTTATCCGCTGGTCTGTCTTTCGAGAACTTCGAGAACGCCTCGAGCTATTAAGCTAATTAATAATTAATATTTAATTTAAAAATTACTTGTATAAAGGTAATGATAATTATTATATTTCTCTTCTCCCTCTAATAAAAACTCTTGCAGTAACATAAAAAACTAAGAGCAACTGTCGAACATGTCGCCGACTCTTCTCAAATAGGGCCGCACTTTAGGCTATTACAGTGTTTCTTTTGCACTTCTTGTTTTCTATTTTACTTCTTGTTAGATGAAGTTCTATAAGTGTAAATTTGTAAAAACTTACATTACGCTTTAGATCAATCCTGCAGATGTACAGAGGCAGCACCTCCATGAATATGTCGTACAGGTCGCTGTTGGGAAACGCCGGCAGCCCTTTGATAGGACTGCTGCTTGCGTATGCGCATATCTCGCGCACACCTGGTAGTCTTACTAGCACAGTAATAAATAATAAGGTGATTTTATTCCCTTTGTTTTAGTTATAATTTGTTATGTTATTTTGTATTAAATGTCGAATTGGTTGTTTGAAGTGTGTTTGAATTTCATGCCCTCTTGTGGTCACATTCTTGTAACCCTGGTCTAGTATAAAATGTATTGTAGCATTCCCTTCATTAGACCAAGCAACATCACTAAAATAGGCACTAAATTTCTACTAGTTTCTCTCTTACCACGTATAGGATAGGACGTACGTGTAGCAAATTTCCAAATGGCTGTAAAATATCGTTGAGGCCAGTCGTGGCGCTAGGTTCCCTCTGCCTACCCTGCTGTGGAGATACAGCGTGAAGCTGATTTAATTTAATTTTGTAAAATATCGTACTCCTAAATTAAACGTGTTCTCTTAATTTTTAACAGGTTTTCCGCATCTGTACTGCACTATCACTGCCCGCAGCGTTCCTGTTCGCGTGGCTGTCCCCGGCCGCACTGGGCGCAGGGCCGCCGGCGCGCGCGCCCGCCGCCGCCCTTGCTGCTGTCGAGAGACCGGTGTTCGTATCGCTTGTGGCTTTTGCCATGTTTGGAGCTATTAATGGCGTGAATTGTATGATCTGCGAATATTTCTTTTTCTTTTAATTTCTATATCCATGATTGCTCTAATCATTCTGAAATACTGTACTATATGATTAGGAATCGGAATAAAAAACTTGAATGCTGGATTCGAACTTATTATATTGTCCAGGGACACGCTCGTGGCTTCGCTAGTATCGGAAGACTAGTGTTCGTATCGCTTGTAGGTTTTACGATGTTTAGAGCTATTAATGCCGTAAAATGAATGCATTGCGAATATTTCTTTCAGATTTTATTAAGCACTAGCGGCCCCCGTGCGGCTACGCCCGCTTGAAATATACGAATGTTTGATTAAGTGTATTTGAGAAAACACCGGCTAAGCGCGAGTCGGTCGCTCATCGAGGATTCTGTACCAATTTCAGGATTGTGATTGGGAAATCTTACCTTATCGGTTTAGGTGATGCGGCGAATGAATTGACAAAGTTATGTTTGCAGTCATATGCACTCATTTAGTATAAAATGAACTACAAATATAAGTTTATATTGATTTTTTTCTATGAAATATCTATAAATTTTTACTTTTCGGCTTTTTCCTTTTATTTGTATTGTAAGATCCTACTTCTTCCTACCTGTAAGTCTACGGGAAGTACACTAAAGGTTTTGATTGCGCGGCGAATTTCATACAAAAAAAGCAAAAACGATTCAAAAATGCATATATATTGTGACTGTGTTCTATTAGAAGCTTAATTTCTGTGCCCCAAAAAAGCGTAAACATGAATGTATGATATTAATTTCAACTTGATACCTACCGCTATCTCAAGTAAAATGGTCTTGGTAGAAGGATAGACAGTGGTATATATCCTACAAAGATGAGATTTTCTTGTATCCAGATTTTCGTAAATGACGTTAAACTGTTTTATGATCAACATCCAGTTCTTCAGCAATGTCGTAGCTACTAATATGTCGATCTTGCTCCACTTTCTCAAAGGTGGCATTGATTTTATCTGTGACAGGGCGTCCAGATCAGACCTCATCTTTCACACTAAAATTTCCAGAGTTGAAACGCTTGACCCACATTTGTACTTCTCTTATTTGTACTTCTCTTACTCTTCTCTCTTCGTAAGCCGCACAAAATTTTATTCGCGGCGGTCGTCGCATTTTTACCTTTTTTGTATAATAATATTTTTGTATAATAAAAACTTTAAAATGCACCAAATTTCTTCGTCACATACGTTCATTTTGCATTAAGGATGGAAAAACAATTAAAAAATGGCGGGAACTAGTTCTTTTTTATTTATTGCATCTTTTTGGTTGGTGGGAGGTTTAATTACTGATAATAATTCAAAATACGAAAATACTTTTGCCCCGACCTATTATGTAGGTACCTATAGATAGATATAGGTAAACAGTAATATAAGTTTTTTTTTCAGCTTTACGATATATTTTTATTACTATGCCGCATATAACAGAGTATTCAGAAGGAATCTAGTCTTAAGATACTGCTTTCCCCTACGTGTATTGAGTGGCGGAACTCAACGCCACTGTTTGTCTCGACGCCACAGCGAAGGAATAAAAATATTAATTATTTCCTCGTGTGGGATCCCGAACCTACAAGATGTCACGTTTACAGTCCCTGCGCCTGGAACTGGCCTCGTTACCAGACCGAGTAATTCTCCCGAGTGGGAATCGGACCCATAGATACATGATGGACTCAAATGTGTTTTTTAAGTAGAACTATTGAAACACCTATGAATTTTTTACTTGGAACTGATATTGGAGGATTGCCTAATACCAGAAATGGCTGAACCGATTAAAATAAAATTTTCAGTATTGGATTCTAGCAAGCTTCACTTAATATTAAGTGTTTGTTTTATTAGATTCGGTTCATGAATAAAAAAATAATATTAATTTAACCTATTTCTTTCGACAGAATTGCTACTCTCTAAAAGAGTTATTTTATAAAACTGTATTATTGAATTGGCACAATAAAATCTTTTGAAATCCTTAGTTTCTAATATTATTTAATTAAAATAGCTATTTCCCATAGATGAGGAGGCAATAACAATATTACAAAATCAATTAACTGCACCAAAATCTAATGATCGAAAAGATGACAACCCAAACTCGAATATTGACAAAATATAGCGCAGAACATTCAAAATATTAAAGTTCACTTCACATTTATAAAAACAAAACTAATATTTTAACATACAAAAGACAGGAGCAAAAAAGGCACGGACGACAAAACTCTGTGGTACATAACAATAAAAAAATATATTAATAATGTTTGATATGAAACTTTACAGGCTTCGATTAACACTTATAGAGGTGCATCCATAAACAACTAAAATGACAACAGCGGCAAATATTATGACTATAAAGTTCTGTAGGGAGTTGCATAATAGGTAATGCTATTTAAAAAGTCCATAGCTTACATTTTATAATAATTTAATTTATTGTTTTAGTGTATATAAAAAAAATAAAATATCTGTTAAAGGTATTCAATATTAGTCTCGTACAAATAACATCGTCCCGAAGCCGCAGCCCACAGATCCATCAGAACCATTGTCCGATTAGTTAAGGAAATGTTTCAGCGATCGGCTTGACAGCATGATTTACATTCCTTCTTAATATTCACCTCTAGAAGAACTGTACAACTCTAATGTGATGTCCCCAGCTCCGTGGAGTAGAGCCCTCTCGCGCGCGCACGCGGCGTCCCGCCTCACGTACGGCGCGTACTTGCTGCACTTGTTCTTCGTGGTCGCGAGCGTCGCCACCAAACTCACCACCACGACCTACAATTTAAAGACCATTGTGAGATTCTTATATTTTAGATGGTAACACAACTACTTATTTATAAAATTTATAAAAATTTGAAAGTAGCGGGACTCGAACTCGCGCCTGCTGGAAACCGAGCAGGCGCTCTGACCACTGAGCTATACGTTTTATAAATAAGTATTTTTCTTTCCTAAGTGTGGATTAACATTTTAAAAATCCCGCCTATGGCGGTATTGGCACAGGGAACCCGGAAACCTATTTTTAAAACACTCTGTTCTCCATTAAGCCACTTCCGTTCCCCACTTTCCGCCAAATTTTTAAGACATTGCGTTGCCTTATTATCAGAGCGTCCACTTTTGTGTCCTTGCGCTACGACGGCTTCGAAAAGAAAAGTTAATGCAATAACAAAAGGGAAATCCTTTTTTTAATAAAGTTTTCTAATATTTATTTTTGAAGCTGTCAATAACAAATTGGAAAATCACTCATGTTCGATTGAATATTTTAATATAATAATCAGCAGTAAGTAGAGGAAACGTAGTGTTAAGACACTCTGTTCCCCACATATTTTTATTTAATTTTCTCTTAACTCTCAGTTCACAGAATCAGTTGGCACCTCGATGTGGGCGTACGCGGCATCGTTCCTGCTAGCGATGCTCGTGGAGCTTCCTACGCAGACATTGTACAAGGAAATTAAGAATCTACGGATAAACCCTAAACTAAGTGATACGAAATAAATTAAAATTAAATCAGCTTCACGCTGTATCCCGCACACAGCAGGGTAGGCGGAGGGAACCTAGTGTTAAGAGTTTCCACCGAGTGTGATAAGAAATAAATTGTAAATAAAAATATGCAGTAAATGATTGTCTGCATAGTTGGCTTTACGTGAAAATGTCATTAGAAAACATTGGTGTAAAATTGCATATTTTTATCAATAGAATTGAATTATTTGTAATGAATTATCATAATTCAATGTTACTACAATACAAAATTAATTGAAAACTACAACTTTTTCGATAAATCAACATTTATTTGTACTCATTAATTCAAAATAAGTAATATACAGATCAATTACAAATAACAATTAATAGATAGATGCATCACATGTTGAACGCTGAGGCCAGAAGTGCCTTTCTATAGTTTGTTTCGTGGTCCCGCTTGCACGCTCGAGAAAAGGGGAAAGGAGTATCTTAACATTAGGCACCTGCCCATCCTGTCATGTGCGGGATACAGCGTGAAGCTGGTTAATGTTATAGTGAAAGTAAATAGATATATTTATGATCTATATATATTAAGTTAATGAAATTCTATAAAAACATATATACAAATGTCAATATTGCTATATTAATTCTAAGGGTTCCGTAACTCCAAAAATAAATCCCTTATAGGATTACTTTGTCATCCGTCCGTCAATGTTCAAGATTGCGTAGAGATATCAAGCTGAAATTTTTTTATTTATACATCGCTGTTGCTGCTTTTAGTGTGAAAAAAAAGCGTAATCAAAACCTATAGGGTACTTTCCGTGGACCTAAAGCTATGAAATTTGATATGAGAATATATAATAAAAATAATGGGAAAATTCCGAAAGCTGAAAATTACTAAAGGTATATTTCTGTATATCAATGTGGTCAGAAATTAAAATTAAACATAAGTTTTTGGTAATTGATAAAGTGGTCAAATAATAGTTTTTTAAAAAATATGAATTTCTTACTCGTCCATATGTACTTCACCTTACTCCGCATCCACAACTCAAATTTGCTATTGTATTTTTTTTTAAACTTTAGTCCATTATTCCAGATTTCAGTATCGTTTAAATTTAAGCCTGAAATAATGTAACTACGGCTACAACAATCTATAAGCTTAGAACAATACTACAGACCTGCATTTTATATTATTTTTACTACAAATTTGTGATTACGAAAATAATTTTATTGTTGAACAAGGCTAACCCCAATAACTCCCAGGGTAAGTGCTACAATTATCCAAGAATTTTTACTTGGATCACTTTTCACATTAACAGACCAACCTCTTTAAACAACTTGAGACCTTTCAACAGTCGCAAATCAGTTCCAGGTTCCAGTTAATAGTGCAGAATGGGCTTTATATCGATATTTCACATATAGAAGCACTATAAATTACACATTACTACTCAATTTTGTTTGTTTTAAATCTGTAATTGGTCCCAAAATTAGCTGCTGTTGTTTTTTTTTCTTAAAATATAATGTATAATTGAGTAATAAAAAAAATCTTGTAATCGAGGTATAATGGTGGCTGGTACAAAGATAATTGCTGTTTTAAAAAAGGTGTGATCGAATGGTGATTGAAAAGGTGAATCGATCGAAGAGAATTGAGACGAGAGGAGAGGCCCTCCTCTCCTCCTGTCCCCGTAGGGGAGAGGGTAGGGGTAACGAGTAGTCATTATGACGCCTGAATGGTTCCTAATGTTGCTTTTATGTATTCTTAAATAGTTTTTATATTATCAAATAAATCAAATCAAATTAGCTTCACGCTGTATCCCGCAGGGTAGGCATAGTGAACCTAGTGTTAAAACATTCCGTAGCCCACTTTCCGCCAAATTTTGGAGGCATTGCGTGTTGTGTCGCGGAACTCAACGCCGCGCTTTGCCTCGACTCCGGAGCAAAGAAGCTAAGCCAAGTTAAGAAGCTGGAAACGTATAATGTAGGTATATTATACACGAAGCTAGTTCTGAGTTTCTCATTCGTAAAAAAAAATATACGAGTCTGCATGCATTAATTAAATCTAGCATATTTGTAAAATTTCAACAATTTAAACCAAACGATTATTGATATATTAAGGAATGCGAAAAATATTAATTTTAATGTATTAAAATAAAATGTATACAATTGCGAACAGAATTAACACATGATAATTTTAGTCTCTTGGCGTCTGTATTTGGTAATAATATTAGCAATTCATTTTTACATAAGAACGTGACCAATCTTTTAGAGCGTTCTTAGGATATTTAGACTAAATCATCACCAAAAATTCCTAAGAATTCTTAAATTTATTTCAACTTGTGATCATGTGATCAGAATTTGAAAATAATATTAAAAGCCTAATTTTCCAAAGGTTATAAATAAAAATTAGAATTTTATCACGTTCTTAATATAGTTTGCATCATACAAAATACAATTTAATACATAGAGTTTTTAAGAAGATAAAGTATAACATTTTGAATCAGTTGCTATAAAACCGACTTCTTTAATTTCAACCGGATCCCATAATCAGAACCTAACTAAACTTTCATCAAAGTACCCTTGAAGTGTATACATACCAATAAAAAAAGAATAATCGAAATCGGTTAGCGTGATTTGAGTTATTCTTCCATTTGTCGCGCACATATTTAAAGCAAATTTAAGACCTTTGTGAATCAGTCATAAATGGACAAAATTAAAATGGGACCACACGGGAAGCACCAGCTTTCAAATAAAAAAATATCGTCAAAATTGGTTCAAGCGAATCGATAATCTCCTTTTATTGCCGAGTTGATAACTTCCTTTTATTACAGTAGTCGGTTAATAAGTCATATCTAGATAATACCTTAATATTATAAGCCTTGACATATCTAGATAATATTTTTTTATTTATTTAACTTTTCATGAACAGAGAGAATTTACCACTCGAGAAAATGAAATATTTCATATTTTCCTTTCCTTGCTCTATTAACGAGGCAGAACACGGCATTGAGATTCGTCACCCAACGCCTCCAAACTTCGGTGGAAAGTGGAAAAAGGGAAATTTCTTAATGATAATGGAGTATCTTAACACCAGGTTCTTAATTTTTTCTGCTCTTCTATTAGTGGGATATAACGTGAAGCTCAAAAATACTTAGCTATTCTAACACTCGATCAAATAATAATAATAATATAACTAAAATTCAGCCAATTGTTAGGCCAATTTATCCATCGAGAGTTCCGCACCAATTTCATAATTTTTGATCAACGAAAACATGACTTATAAAAGTTGAAAATAATAAATTCGCGGGTGTATACACTCATTTTGTATGAAATGAAATAGAAGTTTCTAATGGTAAACTAAATTACATAAAACTAAATTACATTCAAAACACTCACGATGAGTGTTTTGAATGTAATTTAGTTTGTGCTGCTAACTGTGACTGCAGCCTTGAATTTAGATGTTAGTTTCATTTTGATATCTGCACGCGATCTTAAACAATATATCTTAACAGTCGAACAGATTTACAGAGAGACGCATCACAAAGTGATAATATGGTGGGTTAGTGGCGGTGGTTCTATTTTGTTTGTTTTAAAAAATCAACAACCAAAATATTTAAGAATTTCTCATCAATTTTTCTATGAATTAAAACGTTTATAAGTTAAAAGTAGGTAATTAAAAGTAGGTACAGTAAGCATTTAAATTGATTAATATTTACTTTTTGCGTTTATTGCAGCACACTCACAGCCATTGTTTTAGTATTAATGGATCCGCAGGCGATGGTAAGCAGTTGATATGCAACATTGCTAGCGTGCTATGGTTTTTAATTCTAAGAAATCAGCGTTGTTTCTAATCATCTCTGTTTCAAAAACTCGCGGTCTCTCCTACTATAGATAAAAAAAATGTCTATTTAATACATACTAAGCAAATGTTAAATAAATCAGCTTCACGCTGTATACCGCACACAGCAGGGTCGGGAGAGGGAACCTAGTATTAGGGCACACCGTTCCTCACTTTCTGCCGAGTTCTGGAGGCATTGCTGAGTGGCGTTACTCAACGCCGCGCTTTGCCTCGACACCAGAGCGAAGAAATGAGAATATATATGTAAGTAAATATTTAATTTCCTCGTATAGGGATCGAGCTCAAAGACAGTCGATTTTACAGTAACAATTTGTGCCCTTGCGCCACGACTGGCATCAATGATTCAATGTATATAATTATGTTATAATATTTACACACTTAGACTAGACATGTAGAGACAACCTAGTATAATAGTGTAGGAACAGAAAATATTCATAGTCCAACGGCGAGTCCTAACAACGGTTTTCCGATAGTAAAACCATTGAAGCAATAAAAAAATATTTGTAAAAACAAAAACCCCGACTGGATAAAACTAAAAAGAAAATAAACAAGTCAAATATTTTATTAGGATTAACAGTCGGGACCTCTTTAAATTATGCGGGGTTCCTGGTAAAGATTTTATTGATTGAAGAATTACTTATAGGTCCCGACTGTTAATCCTAATAAACTATTGGACTTGTTTATTTTCTTTTTAGTTTTATGCAGTCGGGGTTTTTGTTTTTACAATTTTTTTTTTATTTTTCACTTTTTTGTGAATTCATTATGGTAATCATAATTATGATATACCTTTTTGAAATCCTCGTAGTAAGCTCTTAAATTTGAAACCCATATTGTGGTATTCGAAACGAAAAATGTTTTTTTCACTAAGTCCAATGGCGTCCCACAGCCGCCATGATTATTTTTATTTGACGTCACCTAACTAAGAACACTTGGGCTGCTAATACGAATCTAACGATACCTCAATTATGTAAATCCGTTTAGCGGTTCTGGAGATATGAGGTAATAAAGAATAATACATACATACAAGATACGCGCGAAAAACATAACCCTTCCTTAGCAGTCGGGAAAAATAAGCAACACCCAAGTGTCAATTCTATACTTGATAGATAAAATAAAAATTAGGTCGGTTAACATATTATTTATAGAATCTAAGCAAACACAAGAATTCTTTTCTGTCTGTTTGTTTATTCGTTATTCACGCAAAAACTAACGGACAAAAATAATGGTTTTGTATGGTCTGGAGGTACTGTAACTGATATTCCAAACTCCTTTGAAAATATTATTTAATAAATAATGCCTTGGCTCGTGATGTGCCTAGTGGTTAGAACCGTTTATAGTTGTGATCGTGAAGAGCCCAAAATCTTTCAGAGATTCAGAGGTAACAGTATTAAGAGTTTTATATTATGCCATTAGAAGGTATCGCTTTAATAAGATATTTGCCATCAGAAGTTGTTCTTGTGTCAGTTATTTAGATAACTGGAAACTCGACAATATGACATTGTCATAACTCGAAGCTCGTCCGAAGAAAAGCCAAGAGCGCGTCCTATCTTCCTCTCCACTATAACTGCGAACTAGTTATAATAAAAGGAAGAAAGAGTACGGGCACCGCCCCGCCCCTACACCGTGAGTTCCGACCAGACCGTGGCTTTACAGTCATCGTTGAACCCTCCGAGACGTTTGTGTGTGATCTTTCCGAAGGTACTTGTTACGCTTGTTTATATTAAGATTGTATTAGAATGGTGATTCGTGATGTTGATTGATTTGTGAGATCAATATAAGTCATTGGAACGAACGCACTACCGCTAGGCGGCCGATATGTTAAATAAACGCACGGCACACACCTCACAGTCATGTGTCGAACCGTAGGCGGACACTACTACATACACCAGAGTTCCAGGACAAGTCGTAGAAGTGGTATATAATATGTCAACGAACAACGCCATACAAGCATAGCTTACGTACCGCGAGCGTACTGCGAGACGGCGTCAGCCACGACATAGTTAATGTCGCTATAACGTATAATGTTCGCTATAACAGTTCGCATAAGCTCATCACGTGAGCCTTCGCGACGTCAAGCAACATTCAATATTATAATAAGGATCAAAGATAACTTTGATTCACAATATGTGTCGCTCCTACACATATATTGCGTTTATAAGAAATTCAATCCTAAAAGATCGTGCCATTATAGGCTTCCAATTATTATATTATATTTATAATACATTTGGTACGAGTCTGTGCATCATACATATTAGTACCGTAGTACTTGATAGTTTGACTCGACCGCTGCCTTCCAAGCACTACTACCTATATAGACAGAACGACGGTCGCGACACTCGGGACGACAATACACGAACTCGTCTCGATTAATATTTTATTAAAAATATATAGTTTGTATTATTCATAATTAACTTTGTTATTTATGTGTATTGCCATGCATATTTTATTTTATTTATTTATTTATTTTTAACTTATACCCAAGGTACATACTGTTACAGTACATTATATTTAAGTTTCATCCCGCTTTTCATTATAATTTTCTTAAAAAATTACAAAAACTACTGGTGGTGAATGAAATTAAAAGATAGTTTTCATGATGGAGCATAAAGCTATTTTAGTAGGAGAAATAACATAATTATAATTTTTAACAAAAAAACTGACTTCTTCAATTTTAACTAAGTACATCTTATAATCAGAACTTAACCGTACCCTTTCCAATAAAAAGATGATCATCGAAATCGGTTGAGTTGTTATTATTATTCGTCCATTTATCGCGCACATGCTTGATGAAAATTTAAAATTTATGTTATTTTCTCACAGATACCATTGTCAGAAATGGACTAAATTCAAACTTATCTTCCTGTTTTATTTAATCACAATTTAAATAAGAAATAAAGAAGAATTTAAAATAAGAAAGTACAATTAATGGTTTTTTAGTCTACAAAAAATATAAACATTATTTTAAATGTCAACATTGGTGCCATTAAAAAAATAATAAAGTGGGTACATTTGTCGGGACTAGTTCTAATAGCGATGTCTACAATAAAAAGTAAATCAGTGTATTTGGAAAGTAAATTCTGATTGTGAGTTCAAAGTTTATAAAAGTTGATATTGTGTTTAGATGAATACATTTTAATCATTGGTAAAGTACGTACATTCATTTATAGTAGATATATTTCTCAAGAGAACTTTCTCAATAGGACATATAAAAAATAAATGAAATAATTATGTTAAGGAAGTGCCAAATATATTTCGTCTTAAACTTAATGTTTTACTCAAAACAAATGAATTGTTGCAAATGCAAACTGCAAATATGTTTGATAAAATTTTTAGGTACTAAAAAGATAAAAGGAAAATGTCGTGGAGAATATAAAAAACTATTTTTAATTTGGGGAATTTCACCAGTAGACATTAAAGTAAACTACTTATATTCCTCGAAAATTTTAATACTAATGAACATGTATAAGGAAACGATTGAGAATAAATATACTATTCTCAATCGTTTCCTTATACATGTTCCTTATACATATGTACTAGAAGGTTCGGGAAAAAAGAATTTATTGAGCCAATTGCGAAAATTTATTTTGGAAAGAGAACAACAAGGCGTATAGTACCCAAAATCTTTTATAATAAAAAATAAGCTCACATTGAGTGATGACATCAGTAAACCAATTTTAAAGGTAAAACTGAGAGATTTCTATCTTAAAGAAGTGTACGACGGCATAGAATAGGTTTTTTAATGTTTTTTTTAGTCATTGAGTGTTTACTTGTTGTTTGTATTTTTTATTTTTCTTTTATTTTTTGTATTTTATATTATAGAATAGTTGATAGTACAAGAATTGTAATAGTTATTAAGTGTCGTTGCTTGTTTTTTATTTTATTTTTATTCATATTTTTATTTTTACTGTATTTTATATAGTTTAATAGTATAAGCTTGTATAAGGAATGTAAGACTTGTTTTTAGTTTTTTTTTTTTTTAAGCGAGCGGGTGGCTAGTAAGTAAATATAAACGTAATAAGTCCCTCCGATTGGACACAGTCCCACAGCCCACCAGTTCTGCAACTAGGCACGTCCCAACTTCAAAAGAATGGCGTAAGGCCACGTGGTGTTTATCTATATAATTATATTTTAATAAATAATAATTAATAGGCAACCAAAATACTTGGACTGTAGTATATACAACGAGAAAGTAAAAGTACTTGAAAACTACTTTTATGGATATAAATCTTTTATGTAATACGTTTTACAAAATTCACACAGTGAACACAGTGAACGTAGCCTCGTGTCAGCTGTAAGTTAAACTAATAAATATACGTTACTTACACAGTTTAGTTGGTTTGTGTCCAGTCTCCAGTAAGCTTGAGATGGCATCACGGATCATCCTCCTCGTGTTTTTGTGCGCAAGCGCATATAAATATGTTTTGAGTGATAAATGTATACAAGAAGGAAATTTAGAATACTCTTCCACATTATCTTCAGATACTACTGATGTTGATAATGAACACTGTAAGTCTGTGTACCAAAATGTCGATAGAAAAAACAGTGAATTAAAAAACTCAATACGGGAAACCAATAAAGATGATGTGGAAGATGTGATTGTTAAAATAAGCGGTAAGTGGAAATGATAAGATTATTGAAAACTAGCGCCCACCGCGTTACCGGGTCTACATACTTTCTTATATCAAACTAGCGGCTCGCCCACGGCTTCGCCCGCTTAAAATACATGATTATTGATTTAATAGGCAGAATTGATTGACAACTCCAATGACTTCTAATATGATTTTTTACGACATTATCGTCAAAGAATTTTTGATTGTTTTAAATAAAAAAATACGACCATTGTTGATATTTGATATTTATAAAATATACATAAAGCTAATTATTTATTACACGTATATATTTTTGTAACTTTATGTTCTTTTTACCTATATAATATACTCTGTTAAATGTGCTGATGTCAGTGAATAATTTAATTTACTCATTCAGAAACAGCCTTAAATGTTAAATTATTGATTTGAAGGATTCATAATATTCTTTGTAAAATAACTGTAATAATTGCATATTAACTCCTGTACAGTTTTTAAATTAGTTACATATATTATATGAACGAACCAACCAAAAAATCTTTGTATTTACTTGATATTTCTTTCAAGATCGTTCTTTATCTCTGTGTTGAATTAATTACGACTTAAACTTAACTGTTATGATTTATGAAGGTAATCTCCACTAACAATTCAATTTTGTTTACTTTATTGTATAAAATATTGTATAATAGTGCTTCAAAAATATATATTTTTATCAACAGTCATATAACCAAGACGTTTCGAATGTCATTCTTTAGCCAGGAATCTTACCAGCGCGATTGCTATATAATATTCGCAGGCAAACTAATGCCTTGAGTTCATTCAAATGACGATAACTTTTTTTTTAATGAACCGATTTTGATGAACTAAACTTTAGTAGTTAAGTTGAGTTAAAACAAAGCAATTGGTGAAATTTTCAAGTAAATCGGTTCAGTACTTTCAGAGAAAAATGCGGACAAAAATATGTCGACAGACAGACAGACAGACAGACCGACAGACAGACAGACAAGAAATTCAAAAAAAATCTTTTTGCTTTCTATTATTCTTTTTAAGTGTCCCTCTATCCATTTCAGTCAAAATTACTAAATGTACAGACAAAATATTTCTACTGTCTTATTATATATAGAGATAATTAAACTTCTTTAATTAAATATGACAATTTTTGCGGCATTTTAAAACAAATAAAAAATTATAAGAGTAGGTATAGATAACTGTATTAAAATAAAAAAAAATCCTAAAATCTCTTTTAAATAATAATTTATATTTTCATTTTGCGTGGTGAGAAGTTTAAGACGAAACCACGTGCTCTTAATGGAAACAGAGGCACTGGCCTCCTGCTCCAAATAAAAATATTTTTTTTTTTTACATTTTTAAAGTGTTATTCCATACTTAGGAAAGAAAAATACTTATTTTGGAAACCGACCAGGTTCCAGGAGGCGCGGGTTCGAGCACCGCTACGTTCACATTTATATACGTTTTCTAAATATGTAAAAACATCATATCGCAACAAATCTGATGATAGTCTTAATACAGATAGCAGATAAATTATAAATTTAATTAAAATATATATTTTCATTTTTTCGCTCTGATCTGGGGCGAAGCGCGGCATTAAGTTCCACCACTCAATACACAATGCCTCCAGAATTTGACGGAAAGCAGGGAACGGAGTGTTTTAAAACTAGTTTCCCCCCTGGCTACCTTGCTGTGTGCAGATACAGCGTAAAGCTGAATTATATTTTTTTATAGTTTACTCTTTTAAATAATATTTTATACTTTATTTAACGTCATTTTACTGTATTTAGATAAAGTGCCTCTCTATTTATCACCTCAAAAACTTGTTTAACATCCTGCCTGCCTAATTAAACTTAGTGATTCGGTGCACTTCTTATTACTTTTTTTTATAACTACTTCGGAATTAACCTTAATTCTATATGTAAATTTTAAAAAGTATAGGATATTTAATTCACTTTTTTACATTTTCCAATTTTGATACTTCTGATGCTTGCACCCTTAGCTAACCCTTCACTAGCTATCTTTCACTCATTTGCACACACTCCCCACTCATTGCATATGCTCATGCTTTATTTCGACTTCATCAGATGAGGATTACTATGCGATGCCGCAGATGTTCCAGCTGGACTCGTATTTAGGTTGCGTGAAGCGTGGAGGCGTCTTCTGTGTCGGGAACTTCGAGCTTTCACCCGTTGAGGATAGTTCTCTATTCCGTATTATGAAGGTATGTAATAAACATTGTATTACATACCTTCTACATTGTATTAATATAGTAATAAACGATAAAGAATGTAATAGGTAGGAGTGTCGTAACTAGTATTAAGACACTCCGTGTCCCTTTAGTTCCCTTTGCCTACCCTGCTGTATGCGGGATCAAGCGGGAAGTTGATATACTATGTATTCCGGGCTGTTCAACGATTATTGGACGCGCGAGTTTATTATATTTTTCTATTATAATTTCTACAGCGAGTGTCCGCGAACTGGGCTGATTTTTTGAATCACACACGCATCCACCGGGGGATGTGCCTCACACGCAGCTGCCCTTCTCCTCAGGCTTCTTCACAAGACGAATGGTAAAATTGATCCCATCTTAATTTCCATATATCCCTAGAAATTTATTTAGGTTATTCTTTAAGTCGTTCGTTCAGAGTAACATAAACCAACAAACAATCAATAGAGTTTGTGAAAGAAAAATCATCAAAATCCACACAAAAGCCTTATTCAATTAGATATATATTAAGCTCATGATTGGAACATTACAATGTATTTTTATTTGAAATAGAACACATTTCCTGAGAATGATGGTATTTCATCATCCAAATCACGTAAGTTCTTTAACTTAAGTTTCAAAGTTGGAAAATCAGTTTACGAAAGGGTTACGTTAGGAAAATAGGGCTTATTGGCCAAATCACATTTATTTTAAGCGCGTCACATTTATTTTTGATTGATTGCCAGCTTTAAATATCTTTTAAATATAATTTTTGCCATTTTATAATTCCAAACGTCTTTTCCCGGATTTCCCAGGTTCGAATCATGCGTCAACACAAAGATGATGTCAGACTACAACTTGACAGCGCGTCTCTATAGCCTCGACTACTGCCAAAAAGGACAACCTCTTTCACCACCGCTGAGTACTAACGAGAAAGCTTTTGCTGTATTTATAATGGTTATATTGGTGTTTACAGCTATCAGTACCATTCTTGATGTGAAACTTTCTGATGCTTCCAAGAGAAGTAAGCCTACATATACTTAATTATTTTTGCAAGATTTTTGGATATGGTATCATTGATAATAAATATCTGTATTTCTGTCATGTGTTGCATGTGGGACATATGCATTTATGTGTGTTTCCGGTACCAATTAAGGAAATAAAAAAATATTTCCTATGTTCAAATCACAATGTCTGTAGAAAATTTTGTATTACATTAATTCTGTTTACAAGAGAAGAATAATACTTATTTAGAAAACGTATAAAAATTTTAACATAGCGGGACTTGATGGACCTAGTTCGGTGGAGTAACACTTTAAAAAAGTTAAAAATAAGGGAAGAATAACATTATTTCCAAATAGTCCAGCCCACGTTACCTAATTTAAGCGATTTTTTTTCCACTACAAGTACATAATTAGGATAATACCTTACATTTTAGATCACCGTTGGGCCTTATCCTGGTCATTATATAGTTCCTGGAATGCTTTGGTAGCGCCGACGCGGACGTGCCCGGGGGAGGACCTGCGCGCTCTCGACGGACTACGGGTATGGTGCATGGTGTCTGTGATCGGCGCGCACGTCACTATTTTTGAAGTGCTAGCTTATGTTAGTGATACGTCATTTGAGCGTGTAAGTTTCTTTTAATAAAAAAAGCTTTGAATGGAACACACTACAAATTTAAAAAACTATAATATAAAAGCCAGCCATATCGAGGCCAGTCGTGACGCAGCGGCACAAAGTGTGACTGTAAAACCGACTGGTTGTGGGTTCGATCCCCACTCGAGGAGATGAAATATTTACTTAAATTTATATTTCCATTTCTTCGCCCTGGTGTCAACGCAAAGCGCGGCGTTGAGTTCAGCCACTTAACACAATGCCTCCAGAATTCGCAATGCCTCCAGAATTCGGTAGAAAATGAGGAACGGAGTGTCTTAACACTAGGTTCCCTCTGCCTACCCTGCTGCGTGTGGGATACAGCGTTGAGTTGATTTATTTATTTTTATTTATAATACAAAAGCCGTTCAAGCATTCTTATTATTATTAAACTTTCGAAGATTTTTACTCCTCCTCCCTCTACATGAGACGCGCCTTAACTTTTTCCTACACTTTTTTCTCTTTTAGAAACGGGAGAGCAGTTTCTAAACGTTAACTAATAACAAACACACATACCACAAATATTCTTTTAACTTACAGCATCATCATTCTCTGACCAACATGCTTTTGCTGAACAGTACTCTAGTAGTGCAGGTGTTCTTCATGATGTCGAGCTTCCTGATGGCGCACAAGTTGCTGCGAGACAAANAACAAAGCAATTGGTGAAATTTTCAAGTAAATCGATTCAGTACTTTCAGAGAAAAATGCGGACAGAAATATGTCGACAGACCGACAGACAGACAGACAAGAAATTCAAAAAAAATCTTTTTGCTTTCTATTATTCTTTTTAAGTGTCCCTCTATCCATTTCAGTCAAAATTACTAAATGTACAGACAAAATATTTCTACTGTCTTATTATATATAGAGATAATTAAACTTCTTTAATTAAATATGACAATTTTTGCGGCATTTTAAAACAAATAAAAAATTATAAGAGTAGGTATAGATAACTGTATTAAAATAAAAAAAAATCCTAAAATCTCTTTTAAATAATAATTTATATTTTCATTTTGCGTGGTGAGAAGTTTAAGACGAAACCACGTGCTCTTAATGGAAACAGAGGCACTGGCCTCCTGCTCCAAATAAAAATATTTTTTTTTTTTACATTTTTAAAGTGTTATTCCATACTTAGGAAAGAAAAATACTTATTTTGGAAACCGACCAGGTTCCAGGAGGCGCGGGTTCGAGCACCGCTACGTTCACATTTATATACGTTTTCTAAATATGTAAAAACATCATATCGCAACAAATCTGATGATAGTCTTAATACAGATAGCAGATAAATTATAAATTTAATTAAAATATATATTTTCATTTTTTCGCTCTGATCTGGGGCGAAGCGCGGCATTAAGTTCCACCACTCAATACACAATGCCTCCAGAATTTGACGGAAAGCAGGGAACGGAGTGTTTTAAAACTAGTTTCCCCCCTGGCTACCTTGCTGTGTGCAGATACAGCGTAAAGCTGAATTATATTTTTTTATAGTTTACTCTTTTAAATAATATTTTATACTTTATTTAACGTCATTTTACTGTATTTAGATAAAGTGCCTCTCTATTTATCACCTCAAAAACTTGTTTAACATCCTGCCTGCCTAATTAAACTTAGTGATTCGGTGCACTTCTTATTACTTTTTTTTATAACTACTTCGGAATTAACCTTAATTCTATATGTAAATTTTAAAAAGTATAGGATATTTAATTCACTTTTTTACATTTTCCAATTTTGATACTTCTGATGCTTGCACCCT
Source organism: Heliconius hermathena (assembly GCA_013403705.1). Classification (NCBI taxonomy): domain Eukaryota; kingdom Metazoa; phylum Arthropoda; class Insecta; order Lepidoptera; family Nymphalidae; genus Heliconius; species Heliconius hermathena. The sequence continues at coordinate 35,253 of JAAIXJ010000794.1, read as the reverse complement.
TAGCTAACCCTTCACTAGCTATCTTTCACTCATTTGCACACACTCCCCACTCATTGCATATGCTCATGCTTTATTTCGACTTCATCAGATGAGGATTACTATGCGATGCCGCAGATGTTCCAGCTGGACTCGTATTTAGGTTGCGTGAAGCGTGGAGGCGTCTTCTGTGTCGGGAACTTCGAGCTTTCACCCGTTGAGGATAGTTCTCTATTCCGTATTATGAAGGTATGTAATAAACATTGTATTACATACCTTCTACATTGTATTAATATAGTAATAAACGATAAAGAATGTAATAGGTAGGAGTGTCGTAACTAGTATTAAGACACTCCGTGTCCCTTTAGTTCCCTTTGCCTACCCTGCTGTATGCGGGATCAAGCGGGAAGTTGATATACTATGTATTCCGGGCTGTTCAACGATTATTGGACGCGCGAGTTTATTATATTTTTCTATTATAATTTCTACAGCGAGTGTCCGCGAACTGGGCTGATTTTTTGAATCACACACGCATCCACCGGGGGATGTGCCTCACACGCAGCTGCCCTTCTCCTCAGGCTTCTTCACAAGACGAATGGTAAAATTGATCCCATCTTAATTTCCATATATCCCTAGAAATTTATTTAGGTTATTCTTTAAGTCGTTCGTTCAGAGTAACATAAACCAACAAACAATCAATAGAGTTTGTGAAAGAAAAATCATCAAAATCCACACAAAAGCCTTATTCAATTAGATATATATTAAGCTCATGATTGGAACATTACAATGTATTTTTATTTGAAATAGAACACATTTCCTGAGAATGATGGTATTTCATCATCCAAATCACGTAAGTTCTTTAACTTAAGTTTCAAAGTTGGAAAATCAGTTTACGAAAGGGTTACGTTAGGAAAATAGGGCTTATTGGCCAAATCACATTTATTTTAAGCGCGTCACATTTATTTTTGATTGATTGCCAGCTTTAAATATCTTTTAAATATAATTTTTGCCATTTTATAATTCCAAACGTCTTTTCCCGGATTTCCCAGGTTCGAATCATGCGTCAACACAAAGATGATGTCAGACTACAACTTGACAGCGCGTCTCTATAGCCTCGACTACTGCCAAAAAGGACAACCTCTTTCACCACCGCTGAGTACTAACGAGAAAGCTTTTGCTGTATTTATAATGGTTATATTGGTGTTTACAGCTATCAGTACCATTCTTGATGTGAAACTTTCTGATGCTTCCAAGAGAAGTAAGCCTACATATACTTAATTATTTTTGCAAGATTTTTGGATATGGTATCATTGATAATAAATATCTGTATTTCTGTCATGTGTTGCATGTGGGACATATGCATTTATGTGTGTTTCCGGTACCAATTAAGGAAATAAAAAAATATTTCCTATGTTCAAATCACAATGTCTGTAGAAAATTTTGTATTACATTAATTCTGTTTACAAGAGAAGAATAATACTTATTTAGAAAACGTATAAAAATTTTAACATAGCGGGACTTGATGGACCTAGTTCGGTGGAGTAACACTTTAAAAAAGTTAAAAATAAGGGAAGAATAACATTATTTCCAAATAGTCCAGCCCACGTTACCTAATTTAAGCGATTTTTTTTCCACTACAAGTACATAATTAGGATAATACCTTACATTTTAGATCACCGTTGGGCCTTATCCTGGTCATTATATAGTTCCTGGAATGCTTTGGTAGCGCCGACGCGGACGTGCCCGGGGGAGGACCTGCGCGCTCTCGACGGACTACGGGTATGGTGCATGGTGTCTGTGATCGGCGCGCACGTCACTATTTTTGAAGTGCTAGCTTATGTTAGTGATACGTCATTTGAGCGTGTAAGTTTCTTTTAATAAAAAAAGCTTTGAATGGAACACACTACAAATTTAAAAAACTATAATATAAAAGCCAGCCATATCGAGGCCAGTCGTGACGCAGCGGCACAAAGTGTGACTGTAAAACCGACTGGTTGTGGGTTCGATCCCCACTCGAGGAGATGAAATATTTACTTAAATTTATATTTCCATTTCTTCGCCCTGGTGTCAACGCAAAGCGCGGCGTTGAGTTCAGCCACTTAACACAATGCCTCCAGAATTCGCAATGCCTCCAGAATTCGGTAGAAAATGAGGAACGGAGTGTCTTAACACTAGGTTCCCTCTGCCTACCCTGCTGCGTGTGGGATACAGCGTTGAGTTGATTTATTTATTTTTATTTATAATACAAAAGCCGTTCAAGCATTCTTATTATTATTAAACTTTCGAAGATTTTTACTCCTCCTCCCTCTACATGAGACGCGCCTTAACTTTTTCCTACACTTTTTTCTCTTTTAGAAACGGGAGAGCAGTTTCTAAACGTTAACTAATAACAAACACACATACCACAAATATTCTTTTAACTTACAGCATCATCATTCTCTGACCAACATGCTTTTGCTGAACAGTACTCTAGTAGTGCAGGTGTTCTTCATGATGTCGAGCTTCCTGATGGCGCACAAGTTGCTGCGAGACAATACACAAGAGGCCGCTGTCCTCACTTTCTTTAAAACTATGCTTAATAGGTTTATAAGGTGAGATTAATCTGATATACGCTGTAATAATACAAATAAGAATTATAATTGTGTACTCAACAGTCGTGTGTTTGATTTACACTTTAGTATTTCACTCTAATAATATGTTTATTTGTCTGACTAATTTCATAATACTAGATATTTTTGGCTACCCCGCTTAATTTAAGAGACGTGGTGAGAAAGCTGATAGTTGGTACCTAAATAAAACAAAGTTTGTATAATACTTAACGATATGGCGTGAAAAAAAATATTTTAAACTTTTTTAATCCGCTTCATTATAAAATTATATCAATATTCAATACATTTTTCCGAGGCTATACTCGTATATTATCTTTTTGTTGTACACTGTTGTAGGCTGAGTCCAGGCTATTTCCTAGCAGTCTGGTTTTCCATGACGTGGTGGGTCCGTGTCGACGAGGCCCCTCTGTGGCCAACCCTCGCGGGGACGGAGAAGGTGCGCTGTCAACAGAACTGGTGGCTACAGTTCACTTATCTGGACAACTCCATCGATTTACACGAGAGATGCTTGGTGCAAGGATGGTGAGTATTAAATCTTAAATATTAGCATATTAAGATATATAAAAATTATATCATGTGTTGCTGGTTTAAAATACAACCAGCAGGAGATGAGCAGCATCATCTTCTAAAATCTAGACCAACCCGGCTACCAATCATAACAATTATGACAACTACCCTCATAATGAAGTGCAAACGAAAACGACCTGCAGTCGCCAGTAGCACTGAAGCTACGATAACGACTGATGACAACACAACATGCGTACACTAAAGACTGACGAGACATTAGCAGAGTTTGTAAAAGCATCAGTAGGAAACACTAGGATATCATTGTATTATCTGAAGTCCGAAGAGAAGGGGGGGTTAATGCGTTAATTTTATTTCTCATATATTTCGGTACCTCTATATAGTATCAATAAGGCGACTAACAGTTCTAGGCAGTGTCCGGTACATGTGTTTGTAGTCTCGATCAGGATAACGTACTTGACACTCAGAACATCGAAACGATGTATGTTGAATATGCAGGCTTAAGATTTGTGTCTGCCACCATTTGTACAGAAAGACTTTGGCAATTCTAAGCAAAACAAATAAACATCAAGAAATGGATGCTGACAATTCGTGATTAAGAGCGATGCCACCCACATATGATTGTCAAAAAATAAAAACCTAAAAATAATAACCTTTTTAATTGGTGTGGATTTTGGTCTGGAGGCATAATTAAACATACTTTTTTGAAAATCAGGCTGGTTAAGGCGTGGCTGTTGCTGGTGCTAGATATATCCAGGTTTTCTACCGAAGTTGGATCATATTAATTTGGCCAATATGTGGTTTCAACAAGACGATGCCACATGCCATACATCCCGTGAAACAATTCAATTACTGCATGAAACATTTCCAAATTGTGTACTTGTTCGTTTCGGTGATCAGAATTGCCCCCTTGGTCGTGTGATTTAACACCATTATATGAGGAGATTCAAAAAATTCCAATCAACGAGTGTATATGCTTGTAAAGTCATGGAGGCTATTTGTCTGATGTATTTTTTCATAAATAACCTTGTTCTATATGTATATATGTACTTAATGATTTGATAAAAAGATAATAATCAAAGGATTAAAATTGTGTTACTTTAATTACATAACGTTTATTGGAAATAATATAATATTATTTTTTTTATTTCATCGTTCTGGTAAATATGACATATATAAATTTACACTGGGTTCCATACAATGTATGCAGGTACTTGCCGGTGGACATGCAGTTCTACGCCATGTCCCTGGCTCTGACGCTGCTGCTGCGGAAGTCGCGACGTGCAATAAAGATATTGAGCATTTTACTTATAGGAGTGGTTGTGTCTAATCTAGTGATGGACTACATGTGGCACATCCAGCCTAACTTTCTCGTACATAATTATCAGTAAGTTGATAACATACTCTATTTAAAGTAAATTTTTAAAAAATCAGCTTCACGCTGTATCCCGCACACAGCAGAGTAGGCAGAGGGAACCTAGTGTTAAGACACTCCGTTATCCACTTTCTGCTGAATTCTGGAGGCATTGCGTGTTGAGTGGCAGAACTCAACGCCGCGCTTAACCTCGATACCAGAGAGAAGAAATAGAAATATAAATACTTTTATTTTCCACTCTGGTATTGAGGCAACGCCTCCGGAATTCATCGAAAAGTAGGGAGCGGAGTATCTTAACACTGGGTTCCCTATGCTTACCTTGCCTACATGTGGATATAGTGTAAAGGTAAAAAATACAAGATTAAGAGCTTAACAGAAACTCTCGTGTTTGAAATGGCTTAAACACCGGAACAAAGCGACTGTGTCCTCCACCATAGCGATATTGTTACGCCCTGTGACCTTTATAACTGTAAACCCACAAGAAGCAACCTGTAGACTTTATTACGCAGAGACTTTCATTCAAAATACGGCAAAAACAAATCATAAACGCTCATATATTTTGATTACTTTCGAAGCTTAGAATTGGATATGTAATATAAAGTACAGACTGATACCTACCATGACGCGATATTAAGAAAAATGGACCTACTGACTAGTCAGTTGCGTCTTATCCGCTTGAGATATAGAACCCTAAAAACTAACATTATTTCAGGGCAATCATGCATGTATACAAAGGCAGCACGTCCATGAGCTTATCATACCGGTCGCTGTTGGGCAACGCCGGCAGTCCTCTAGTAGGTCTGCTGCTTGCGCACGCGCATGTCTCACGCACACCTGGTAGTGTCACTGACACATTATTAAATAATAAGGTGGATTTTATTTTACTTTCTTTCCAAGTTATTATATTTCATAATTAATTAAATTAGCTTCACGGTGTATCTCGCACACAGTAGGATAGGCAGAGGAACTAAGTTCCTCATTTTCCGCTGCATTTTACATTGCCTAATTCATCCGCTGCATTGCGTGTTGAGTGGCGAAACTCAACTCCACGCTTCGCCCCGACACCAGAGCGAAGAAATGGAAATATAAATTCATTTCCTCGAGTGCGGATCGAACTCACAACCAGTCATGTTTACAGTCACACATTTGTGCCCCTGTGCCACTAGACTCATTATATTAAATGGTTATTATATTAACTGTTTGATTTTTCGTTTATTGGTAGTGTGAGTTTGATTTTAACGACATTCATATTTTCGTTACGGTGATGATATGGTGAGAATGATTATAGCACAATTCTACATACCAAGCAGTATCAATAAGATAAGTAATATCAATAAGGTAAGAGAGAACCTAGTAAGAGTATTAGGTTCTCTCTTACCTCACATAAGGCGGAAGATGCGTGAAAATTCTTAATATCCTTTCTTTAATCTATCTACCAGGTTTTCCGCATGTGCACGGCACTGTCGCTCCCCGCGGCGTTGCTGTTCGTGTGCGCGTCCCCGGCGGCGCTGGGCGCGGGCCCGCCGCCGCGCCTGCCTGCTGCTGCGCTCGCGGCTGTGGAGCGACCAGTATTCGTGTCGCTTGTGGCTTTCGCCATGTTTGGCGCCATTAATGGCGTGGATTGTACGTTTTGTAGATATATTTGTAAGGTATTTTTGACTTAACTCTTTATCCCTGGCGGGGTAGCCAGAGATAATAAATCGCCTCGTCCACTATCATCTACCTTTTCATCATTAGCGTATCAAGCGATATTTTCTGAGGCGATATTTTCGAGGACAGATATGTTCATGTAAATATCGGCTTTTTAATTTTTTTACTTAATTTAACTTAACTTCACGCTTTATCCCTAGCGGGGTAGTCAGAGAGAACGGAGCGCCAGACGCTATAGTCTCCACTTTTCCATTATAAATCTTTTTTGCTATAATTTCATCACTCATTCGTTCGACGTGCTCAAACCAGCTGAGCACGTCGAACGAATGATCTTCTTCATTCTCACCGTGACATCCTCGCTAATACCTGCCATTCTGTGTACCTCTTCATTGCGGATTCGATCAGTTAAACTAACTTCGCATATCATACGAAGAGATCGCATCTCCACAGCATTCATATTTCTTTCATTCTTCTTCTGTAATACCCACGTTTCGCTGCCGTATAACAGCGTCGGTACCAATACTGCATTGTGTACGCCCAAACGCGCAGGTGTACTGACGTTTCGCCGTCTCACCAATGCAACTAAGGCTCCGTTAACCCTGTTACCGGCAGCAATACGCCTTTCCATATCCATCTCGTATCTGCCATCTCTACTGAACATTCTTCCTAAACATATCACTTCATTCACTTGTTCTAATATCTTACCATTAACACTGATTTTGCATACTGTCCTCTCTTCATCTCTTTCAAAAATCAGAAGTTTTGTCTTATTCGCACTGAGGCTTAGACAATTATTTTCACCTTTCTTTCAGGGTGGTGAGCAATGCATGCAACTCGCATTCTGATGATGCAATAAGCACTGCATCATCTGCGTACAGCAGGCAATTCATATTCCTCTCTCCTTGGAGATAGCTATCCAAATACAAATTAAACAACCAAGCTGACATGGCGCAACCTTGTTTAACACCCGATCGGATGTCAAACCAGGGCGACATGCCAGCTCTTACTCGCACGCAGGCTGAGTGACCTCTGTAAAGAGACTTTACGGCCTGCAGCGAGGGTCCGTTCACATTGTACCGGGGTAATATCTCCCACAATTTCGGTCTTACAACTGTGTCAAACGCCTTTTGTAAGTCCACAAAATCACAGAAAACTTTTTGGTAAACGGCCAAAAATTTTTCCGTGATCATGCGAAGGAAAAAGATCTGATCCATACACCCTCTTCCAGGTCTTAAGCCTCCTTCGACCTCCCACAACAGCCTTTCAGATCTCTCTTGCATTCTTCTCGCTAATATTTTAGCATAAACTTTACTACCCAAGCTAATCAAACTGATAGCCCTGTGGTTTGCGCAGTCTTTGCCTTTATACAGAGGCACGATGACCGCTCCTCGCCAATCATCTGATATCCAGCATAAATTGCACAAAAACCAGAACAAGTCCAAGATGCGTGGCCCACCATATTTGATCATCTGAGCTGAGAATATTGGCGCATACGCCGCTAACAAGAATACTCTTGTTATCCCCAGCTTGAAGCGAATCCAAAGCAGTCTCGGGTTGGTCAACACACCTACACCTTGACAGCCCCGCTCGCTCTCTGGTACGCCGGTCCAGAAAGCGACCCGACTGCCCGGTAAATCGTTAGTGTTATTGCCCTTCCGCTTGGTCTCAGTCACACAGACGATATCCAAATCTCTATCATCCATCACATCTAATAATTCATTTATTTTTTCTTCCATCCCTCCTCTTACATTCCACGTAGCAATTTGTAGCTCCGTTCTCCACCTCTCGCCGTTCCGGACATGGCGTGTTTGGTGGCGGTCGTCCGGTGTCCCCGTGACACCAGCGGGGACGCACTGGTGAGCGTCGCCTTGGGGGGCGCCCTATCAGTGCGCTCTTGCGAGTTGAACGTGGCCGATGGAACGTTGCAGCCTTCATAAGGGCTGGCAGGGATCGCTACGGGCAAACCTTCCATTTTGGACCCCCCCCCCCCCTTTATAATATTTCGGGATAAATTTTGTCATAAATAAAATTTCTAGGGTGGGTATTCAATAAATCTCATTCAATTTTCGAATTGTTGGGATCTAATATACTAACGCTTGGCATATACTTACTATGACTTGTTTAAGCATGTTTGTTTAACATTTCATTGCGTACAACACTGGTGATGAATCTACACGATTACAGAATATGAGGATGAGCACTTATTCTTCTGACCTCTTATTTAACGAACAGATGAAGGCAGAGATCTAATAGATATGATGTCCCACATGTCATTATTGGTCCTTTCCTTTTTTTAATATGTATAACAATGTTAAGTTTATTATACATATATGTATAAATATATGGGGTTCCTCATTTCCCCGTCATTACCGCGAGTGGGAATCCAATCCCCACCTAACTGTCACGTTTGCGCCCTGCCCCCTTACACTCAAGCACACAAGCGACTTACAAACATAGATAGATAGATAGATAGAAAAACTTTATTGCACACAAAGCTGTTACAGATAAAATTAAAGAACAATCTTAACGTAATTCCAGAGCGTGCAAATGCGGTCTTATTGCTAATAGCAATCTCTTACAGACAACCTTTGAAAAAAGGAATTATTAGTCTTAAGAGAAACGGGCTAGTGCAAATTTCAAATATTTAAAAATAAAAAATAAATAAATAATTATCTTATAGAAACATTTTACTTCTCATAAACGTATTAACTCTCTGTAATTCTTCTCTAAAAGCACTATATTGAACTCTGGTATCGTGTCTCCAGCTCTATGGAGTAGAACCTTCTCGCACGCGCACGCGGCGTCCCGCCTCACGTACGGCGCGTACTTGCTACACCTGTTCTTCGGGTACGCGAGCGCCGCCACCAAACACACTAATACGAACTACGACTTTAAGACGATTGTAAGTATATCTTAGAATAACATTTAAAATCTCAGCTATTTTAGAGAAAAAGCTATTTATTTTTCATCTTATGATAAGAAGTCTAAAATGTGGTAAGGCAGCGAAAGCAGATAGAGTTACTGCCGAGATGATCAAATATGGTGGGGCGCGTCTTGGACTTGTTCTGGTTTTTGTGCAATTTATGCTGGAAATCAGGGGAGGTCCCAGGCGATTGGCGAGGTAGTGTCATCGTGCCTTTGTATAAGGGTAAAGGTTCACAGATAGACTGCTCAAGCCATAGGACTATCAGTTTGGTAGTACAGTTTATGTTTTAATATTAGCGCGAAAAATGCGAGAGATCTGAAACGTTTTGGGAGGCCCAAGGAGGATTTGAATATTTCTCCAAGGAGAGAAACAAAGTGACATTGGGGTGAAAGTAGATTCCTTGAATGTGAATTGGCTTCAGCACGCAGATGATACAGTGCTCCTTGTATCATCAGAATGAAAGTAGCAAGTATTAGTCACCATTCTGAAAGAAATGTGTGAAAATAATGGTCTAAACATGAATTCGAGTGATGAAAGAATGGCAAAAAAGATTTATGACGGAAGAATGAGCGATCAGGTTTCTTTGGTTAATCTTCGGAAACACAGTATCAAAGATACTGGTGGAAGGTCACGTATAAAGCATAAGGACCTCCTGGAGGGCATGTATGAAGAGGTTGATGCCAGTGGACGAGGTGAAAGGGGCCGTTCAAGTATTACGTAAGCACTGTAGGGGGGCGGGGGGGTCTTGGGTTTGCTTATTTTTGACGTTTTGAATGAAATATTTGTAAGAGGATTGCTTATTTTTGATGACATATGGGGGGGTCAATAATTGCAAAAAAACTGCTTACGTAATACTTGAACGGCCCCAAAGAGGTATGAAGAAACCTTAGCGTTTAGCGCTCTGATACAGCGTGAAGCTAAGTACTTTACCAATAATTGTTACATAATAGTACAAAAAAATTACAACAGCATAACTTTATACTTAGTGTGCAATCAAGTTTAAGATAAGTAAATAATGTACGCAAGTAATTATACATCGGATGATGAAAATTCATAATTTTTACAGATATCACTTTATAATGTCGAACTGTCTACTTCAACTAACTAGATAGTTAATATATTAAAAAAGAGAAAAAAATTTTGTTACCGATAATAGTAGCTACCTAACTACCAGTCAGTTCCACCACTCAACACGCAACGCTTGCAGAGTTCGGCGAAAAGAGTAAACGGTAGTACTTTAATATGAACATATCATAACACTACGTTCCCAGGTTACCTCTGCCTATGCTATGTGCGTAATACAGTGTCAAGCTAAAAAAAATAGTAATCTATCATGTTAATACTGGCAGCTGCGTACTGCTGGGGTGTTTGCAGACGGAAATGCTTTGCAACTTGGACTATTGGTTCTTTAATCGGCTGATTTAGTGAACTCGAAGACACACTCATGAGACGTTGGGTCCATTATACCTGTACTATCTAGCCACCGTGAACAATAATTGTACATGCTTTTTTGTTTTTTTTTTTGTAATTACGTATTGGAGCCCTACTCAAAAGAATTAGGTGCAAATTAGTTCATTAGACGGTGTAATATAGGCAAAGTTATACCTATTTTCAGCAGTTATTTTAGCGTCCCGGGGAATTTTACTTTTTATCTGTGATCAACAGTAGTAAATATACTACTCTATCAGCAAAGTCATTACATAATTTTTTTGGAATAGCAGACCTAATCTATTAGGAATAAGCCAATAAACACTCAATAATAAAACTTTCCAAAACCCTACAGAATTGAAGCTTTATACGATATTAACAACACTAATCCAATTGTATTTTTTTTTGTTCTAAAATGCAGTTCACAGAATCCTTTGGCATCTTGGTGTGGGCGTACGCGGCGTCGTTCCTGTTGGCGATGCTAGTGGAGTTTCCGACGCAGACACTTTATAAAGAAATCAAGAATCTTGTGGCAAAACTAAGTAAACAGAAATAATTTATTAGACGAAAAATATTTAAAAGATTGAGGATGTTATAAAATATAATACTCAAAAGTAGCTGTTTTTTTTTAATATAATATTATGTGTAGTGAAAATAAATACATATAATTTAATAAAACAACTATTTATTACATAACCTTAGAAGTCTAAAATGACGTGTAAAAATAAATTTGACCTGTTTTCTTATTGTTTTCTGGTTATAAATTATTTTTTTTGCATTAATCTTTTAAAATACTAAGGCCAGTCGTGGCGCAGCGGCACAAAGTGTGACTGGAAAATCAACTGGTTCGATCCCCACTCGAGGAGATGAAATATTTATTTAAATCCATATTTCCATTTCTTCGCTCTGGTGTCGAGGCTATGCGCGGCGTTGAGTTCTGCCACTCAACACGCAATGCCTCCAGAATCCGGCAGAAAGTGGGGAACGGAGTGTCTTAACACTTGGTTCCCTCTGCCTACTCTGCTGTGTGCGGGATACAGCGTGAAGCTGAGAGAAAAAAAATTAAAATACTCTTTAAAAAATTTACAATACTGCGAGGTCGTGACGGCTACTGAGTTGGCTCGGGAGTTTGCAGCGATCCAATGATACGTAAATTGGACTTCTAGGGTTAAATATCAAATACTTGCTTAACTGCTTAAAGGCCAGATCCTTGTTTTCAAAATTGATTGATTGTGGTCACAGAGACTGTATCTAACTGTAAATGCAATGGCTATACATTAAAATTATTTTCCAATTCTGGTACAGTGAGATCACCACTCTCTAACATGTCATAAAAATAGAGAATATTCTTAACACTATTTACTCTTTGCTTACCCTGTATGTGGGAAACGGAGAATTCAATGTACAAAGCATGGAGCTGATTGAAAAGGTATTAAAGAAAATACACAGTGTTTGGTTTGTAGACATTTATTATGTACCTGTTGACGTATATTTCTATCACAAGTCCCAGTGTCCCACACTCACACTATGCAATCACTCCATATTTGCTTAAAATAGAAATTCTGTAGAATATTGTAGATGTCAATGTTCTATCCCTTAATGTTTTACAATTCACTTTAATTTAAAAAAAACTTTACCATAATATTAACCAGAGATGATAAAGATTTAAAATCTGGATATGAATACTGATATAAGACAACTAATCTGTTTATTTAGATTTATGAAAAAATATTTTTTAAAGAATCCATCATTGAGTTTCAGATATTTGTTGTTTATTTTTGCTAGTAATAAATTCTTCATACTTATTACTACTTTATATTTAGCACTAATGTGTTCAGTTAGCTAGACAACATCAAAATCCTATCATTATACTCATATCAGTTATCCAAAACATTTATATTCAAATTAGTTGTGGTTAAAGATTGTATTTTATTTTGAATATCTAATAAATTTAGGGACAGTTGAGGAGCTTCCTAACAATGGAAATGACATATATTCATAGGTTAAAAAAGTGATAAAGTTACTTATATATTTACAGTTTGTTGTCCATGTTCTAAATAAAATTCAAATAAAGCTACATTTTGATATAAATGCTGTTTTAATAACCACACTGAGTTCAATCATGTCTCAATATCAAAACACATCTTAATATTTAATAATTATCTTTATCTGACAAATGTGTTTGGACATCATAGGTATTAAACAAACTGAACTTAAGTTAACTGTAGGTTTATCGTCTCGAAGGTCCTGAGCCACCCTGCCAGCCTCCACGATGCCCTCCACCTCTACCTCCTGCTCTGCCTCGACCAGCAGCTGAAATTTGTTACACAAAACATATAAATAACATGAATTTACTAAGTATGATTTTGATTAGCTTCAGTATGTATTCTACAGGCAAAGGAAACTTTGTATCAAAACACTGTTCCCTGCTATCCAGCCAATTTTCAACCCAATGTGTGTTGAGTTGTGGAACTCAACACTGCTTTTTTTTCTTGTCACAAGTGAGAAATTAAAAATAATTAATTCCCCTGAGTGGTGATCTATCTAACCCACAACCGTCGCTTTTACAATTAGGCGCTGTGCCCTTGCGCTACAACATTATCAAATTTACTATATCAAACATAAATTAGATTAAAACAAATTATAATACCAATATATTTAGTAAAATGTATGTATAGATACAAAAAGTTTAGGTTCAGTTTGATTGACAACTTCAGTTTATATTCTCGAAAACAAACAACATAACGCCATAAACTAAGAAGTAAGAACTAAACTGAACTGAGAACTAAATTCAAAACAGCTACAATATAACCTAATAAAAAAAATGTTTTGTTTGTAAACAATTATTATACATTGGTGACAATTAATAATTTTTAGATAATTTAAAAAAAAAAATACCTTGTGCACGAAGTATAGCACTTTTCCCACGCCCAGCCGTGGGTTTATTTCCCTGTCGTTTGAACATGGGCGCATTTTTCAACATATCAGGTAATATAAGGAAACGGATTTTAGATCCTCTGATGTATACATTCTCTAATTGCGCGACTCTTCCATCTCTATAAGTGACTGTTACTTGGGTCATCTGACAATTCATATTATCCTCGGCTTCTATAAGCTTCCCGCGGTAAACTTCGCCGGTATTTGTTTCACAGGTCACTACATGGCCTTCCGCTTCGTGTAATACTTTAATAGGCACACCGATAGACATCTTAGATTATATATTCACGGACACTTGTTACAATTAATCTAAAATATCTGGATAATTAAAGATGTAATGAGATGAAATTTGCTTCGACAGACGCCAAAATACAAGAGCTAAACACAAACAATGGCGACAGGCAGTGTGACTAGTAATAAAAAGTGGACAGATGATAACTAAAATTTGTTTTGTATAACAATAAAATATATCGTTTTTATGTGTATGTGTATTTTAAATAATAATAAAACGTACGAAAAATCTTTTTCAATAAATAAATTACGTCATAAAAAAAAATTAAATTAAATTAGCTTCACGCTGTATCCCGCACACAGCAGGGTAGGCAGAGGGAACCTAGTGTTAAGACACTCCGTTCCCCACTTTCTGCCGAATTCTGGAGGCATTGCGTGTTGAGTGGCAGAACTCAACGCCGCGCTTAACCTCGACACCAGAGCGAAGAAATGGAAATATAAATTTTAAGTAATACGTCATAAGAAAATATTAAATTACTTTCTTTGTATTTTACTATTTTAAATTTATATATGGCATCATTCTATAATGTCATTATTTATTTATTTTAGGCTGGTTATTCAAATATATATAAATGCCAACATTACGTAGAATGAAAAAAATATAAAGCAGATCGATCTTCTCTTTTTTTTGTTATAATTTTTAGCTTCACGCTGTATCTCGCACAGACAGGGAATCCGAGAACCTAGTGTTAAAACACTGCATTTCCGACTAATACACTTACATACCCTGCTTTCCGCAATTCTTGAAATATAGCGTGTTCCCCTGAGTGGAAATTGAACAGTTGCACCTGTGCCCCTGCGCCTCCTTATGGTCTTTGTTTTATTATATAATATTGTATTTTAAACATTTTTAAAGTGTTCCACACTTAGGAAAGAAAAATACTTATTTAGAAAACGTCGTCTTTTGGAAACCGACTGCTCCTGGTCAAAACATTAGTCAAATATCATTACAATTTTTTTTTATGATCTGTGGGACAAGATACTTAGTTCATTCTTGTTGCTTGTTGTCTGGGTTGTGGAATCAACTGTCAAATGTGCTTGAAGTTTTAGTTTTTACTTTTGCATTTCTAATAAACTATTTTATTTTCATTTAATAATACTAACCTGATATAGTTAAAAATGACAAGTACAGTGATGAAAGTAGAAGTCGACAATGAGACGTGCTCAGTTTGTGGCGGCGGTGGCGACTTGTTTACACCGGAGGAGCACGACTCGAGCGCACCGCCGATGCAAGTGCCGCTAAGGGCTATGCTCTTGCACGTAAACAATAATAAGGTATGATAAAACAATATTTTAAGAAATTTATCATTATATGTGTAATTTTTGATTCTTATATTGTATTGCAGGTCGTTCCTGAAGGTAAATTATGTGTTAGTTGCATTCGACGTGCCATAGAAGCGTATGAGTTTAGTACTGCATTAAGTGCACGTTCGGTGCCTCCTCTGAGCGAAAAAATTCGTGCGTTAAGAAGAAGACTTCATGAGTTAACACAGAAAATTGATGTCTTCATAGTAGTAGGTGGGCCGGGGGTTAACTCTGGTGGGGCTTATAGTGAAGATGATATTATTATGGTGGAGAGAGATGCTCTGGCAGCCGCAGCCGCTGCAGATGATGAGGATCTGGAGAAAGCTAGAAATGCTTGTGGAGAGACAGTGTACCAATGCTCAATATGTCCAATGTCTTTCCAGGTGAATATGGAAACTTTAGTTATAAGATTTTAGAAATTAAAGGACTTTAGAAATATATCTTGATATCAACTTCACTCTGTATCCCACACACAACAGGGTAGGTAGAGGGAACCTAGTGTTAAGATTGATTTATATAAGTATTAGTTTTAAAATTTTTATTTATCACCATACAATATTTAAAACTATTTATTCTTATCACTTACACGCATAAGCTAAGACACTCTTAAGTAAATGATTAAAAAAAATCATTATACATTTTTATGAAGTAGTTTTTAGTTTATTTGTTGCACTTCCTGATTTTATGAGATTATTATAAAATTCATAATTGTAGGCCATACTTACAATAATGAAATTAAAAATATCTTGCTATATAATCAAACTCCCACTTGACCAATTTTTAAACAGCCTTCAGATTTTTTATGAAAATAATTAAATATTCTAGCATGCATCTGAATACCGTTCCCACATAGCCATCCATCCTGGCGGGGCAAGGCACTCTTGTTGGACGTGCGGAGCTCAGTTCAATAGTAAGGAAGCTTTGCGGGATCACACCACTTTACATGCTGCTACACAAATATTGACTTGTAATTTGTGCTCTACTAGCTTTCAGGTGAGGTTTAATGGAAACAAAGTTAAAATAATCTTTATTTATTTAAGCACTTTTCATCATGACATTATATAAAAATGACAGTACTGTCAATCCTATAGGAAGACCAGTGGCCTGGGAGTTGGTGTTCAGTTCCCAATAGTTGCTCTTTTAAGACATCTTGGATAGTATAGCTATAGTATAGTATAGCTGATTGCAAATGCAATGGTTGTGGGTTTGACTTCCATTTGGTAGAATTCACTATTTTTACGACTTTGTTCTGGTAACCAAATAAATCATGGTATGTATAGAATGCTTACACTTGTCTTCCACAATGTCAATGAAGAAATAACTTAACTTGCCTTACATATACATGTGTATGCACAGAGCGGTGCAGAGCTCCGGCGGCACGTGGAGGCGTCGAGCACGGCGTCCCCGCGCTGCACGCCGCGCTGCCCCGCGTGCGGCGTGCTGGCGGCGTCGCGCGCGGCGCTGGCGGCGCACGCGCAGCGCGAGTGCCCGCTGGTGTGCGCGCGCTGCTTCCTGCCGGCCGCCGACAGCGCGGCGCTGGCGGCGCACAACCTCGCGCACAGGCAGGCCGAGCGCTTCGTGTGTGGTTACGACGCGTGTATACTGCGGTTTGCTAATAGGTGAGTACTGGCCGCTCTCAAGCAAACTGTATATAGATGCACAGATTTGTATTTGATTACTTTTGATTTTTTTCATCCCAAGTGAATAATACATGATTCAGGAAACTTAAGTTTAGTGTGGCCAAGACTATTCAACCCTACTAAACATATATTTGTGGATAAAAAAATCTTTAAATGTGAGAAAATCAACACTCAATGACTATTGTATTGTTACAATATCAGTACTTCAATATGCAGTGTCAAATTCTTGCATTTATAAAGGAAGATCCCCAATTGTCTCCACATAGCAGATGACACTCCTCGATCCTTGTAAAGATATAATTTATGAAAGAATGGGCTAGGAACAATTTTTTTCTGTTGTTTTGCTGTACTGTGGGAATCTGTTGATGACAATAAGCCATTGTTATGTTTGATACATGGTATCCATGATTTATTTTTTTTTATCTTGGTGAGATATCTCATATAGGTGTCTCATTCCATCCTGTTAAGTCAATTTTTTAGGGTCTTTTCACCTTCTGTACTTAAGGCCTCGATCCCCACTCAGCTGATAAGCAAGCTCATTAACATGTTGTGATAGTCTTTTCTGGTAAGCATTGTTCTACTTTGTTATCTTCTGTTAAACTGTTGGTAATTTTAAGATATATGAGTTTGATACTAATGTATGAAGGGATGTTAAATATAGTCCTTAGTCTTATGTGATATATGTATGACCGTATATATGTGAATGCCAATGCCCCCATTTTAAAATTTGATCATTTTCGGGTTCTGGGAGTCATCTCCTACCTACTAGCGGGACTTGCTTGTTGGGCAAGTGAGTCGAGTTCATTACCGCCACTGGATGCTCGGCGTTGTTGCTCGTTTAGTACCACCTAGGGGAGACGTATAGGGTGGGTTTTAGGAAAAGATGATAAGTCCCATGGACGTAAACAACTTCCTCGCGAACAAAATTGATTAAGTTAAAAAGTTAAATGCTTATACTGTAAAAAATGTATCAATTTAATTGGCTATTTATGTATTCATTCATATATATACAAACGAACACGCACACATACACAATCACATGGTCAGATGTTACTTAGTATTTGTTGTGTGTATGTTCCAGAGGTGACCTCTTGAGCCACATCCGCAAGTGTCACGCGGGCGCGGTGGCTGGCGCGGCGGCGGGGGAGGAAGCGGAGGCGGAAGCGGATGTCCCGCCCCCGTCCACTACGTGTGAGCAGTGTGGACGCATGTTAGTATCATATATCAAAATATTGGTAGTTTTTTGGCCAATAATTGTATGAGATTTGGTTATGAAGAGTCAATCTGTATGTTATAAGTTTGGAGATAACGATCAATGAAGTGTAATGATAAAGCTATTTTTTTTATCTTTACTATGTATCTGGGAACCTATCCCAGTACCTACTGGCAACCTGTGCTAGAAAGTCTTGTCTTCATTATAATTTTCGAATGGCGGAACTTAATGCCGCGCTTTGTCTTTGTACCAGAGCGATGTAATGACAATGTAAATACATCAAAATGGTTTAACCATTTTGATGTATTTACATTGTCATAAAAAAACCTAATCCAAAACAAAAACTTAAAATTAGACTTACATAAAGACAAATTATGTATTCTTTATTCATTTGTAAAATTTTCGAAAGTCAAATTTGAAAATTAATATATTTATATATATTTTATGGGAATTCTCAGAGTTATATATATTATGTAAAATATTTGATGTATTGAAGTAATTAAAATCAATTCAGATTTTACATATATTTTTCAGTCTTCTGTTTGAATGTTGGTTTATATATGGTTTCAGCTTCGGGTCCGTCGCCGCCATGAAACGTCACGCCCGAGTTCATAGGAAAGAAGTGCCACAGGTTATTATTATTTACACATATATATTTTTTAGCTTCACACTTCATCCCACACATGGCAGGTTGGGCAGAAGATACATGGGAACCTAATGTTATTATATGACACTCTGTTCTTATTAAGACACTTCCATTCCTCATTTTCAACTCAACTTATTTAAAAATGTTTGTAATTATTACATTTTAGTTTTATAGTGTTAGATCACATTGATTAAACTTAAAGTCAAATAAAGTCCAATTAATGATTTTTAAAGTTATTATATAATTTAATTAATAAATATTTTATGCATAAATTTTCCAGGAGGAACCTGAATGGCACCTCGAAGGTGAGATAGAGACACTGGAAGGCATGGAGGTGGAAGCGCTGGACGCGGCGGAGGGCGACGTGGAGTACCTCGAGGTGGAGGCGCTCGACGACGACGACGCCGACAAGTAGCGGCAGAGGGAACTCCGTGTTGTTGTAGAGGTGGATTTATAGACATTGTTTTGTCTCGTCACCAGATTGGGGAAATGACTATAATTTAATATAAATACCTTGTTGGTAGTCAGATTACCAACAAGGTATTTAGAGTAGAGGCCAGTCGTGGCGCAGGGGCACAAATTGTGACTGCAAAATCAACTGGTTGTGGGTTCGATCCCCACTCGAGGAGATGAAATATTTATTTACATTTATATTTTCATTTCTTCGCTCTGGTGTCGAGGCAAAGCGCGGCGTTGAGTTCCGCCACTCAACACGCAATGCCTCCAGAACTTGGCGGAAAGTGGGGAACGGAGTGTCTTGTTAAGACACTAGGTTCCCTCTGTCTACCCCGCTGTATGCGGGATACAGCGTGAAGCTGATTTATTTTGTTCGTAGTGTGGATAGTTGAGTCTCCACTGTGCTGTTAATAAATATTAAAGTTTTATGGGAAGTATGTAATACAAGTTATGTAATTACATTTGTTTTTCTTTGTATGTAATAATGTTTAGTAATTACTGGTTGGATTTGAATCTGCGACTTGGTTGTGTAAATTATTACTATTTTAGGACATTGTAGTAGCAAATATATTATTTTAATAAACTTAAGACTATGAATTGTGTTACATAGATAACTAATTAGTAGTAATATAATTTGTATATATTCAAAGAAATATAGTTTTATTAATAAATTAATCATTTGTTTTATTTTTAATATGTGAATGCTTAAATAAATGCATAAATGGTTATTATTTTTAAAAAATATATTAGTTGATTGATTTTGTGCCTTATTGATAATAATAGCAATGTCGCTATTTTTTTTAATACCTACCTAAATTGATGTTGTACTAAAGTAAACTTTATTACAATACTAATAGGATGAAATGAAAACATTATTGTTTTTGATGGTTTATAAATCTTAATAATTAACATTCAAAATGTTATAAACGATATAATTTCGATAAAACATAAAAACAAACAAATAATATCCTTCTAATAAATAAAAAAATTTATCAGCTTCACGCTGTATCCCACACACATCAGGGTAGGCAGAGGGAACCTAGTGTTAAGACACTCCGTTCCCCACTTTCTCCCAAATTATCGAGGCACTGCGTGGCGAAACTCAACGCCACGCTTTTGCCTCGACACCAAAATGAAAACATAAATGTAAAAAAATATTTCACTTCCTCGAGTGGGGATCGTACCCACAACCAGTAGCGTTTGCAGTTATACTTCGTGCCACGACTGGCCTCATATCTTTCTTAAAGGATAAATAAAACTATATACACAAACAGTAACAAATTTTTATTACATGTATAACAAATTAACGTATAATGGTACTATGTACTAATAAAAATAATATTTGTTGTTAATTATTGCAACAATAACACTACATGAATAAATAAATTTAATTTACTGTCCTCAAGACAGTGAATTACTTTCATTATTTGGTAACGAAAATTGTGCGGTTGACATGGGCTTGGATGGCAATGGAGGGAATTAGCCTCGGAATTTGTGTAAAGGTTTTTTTATTTCAAAAGTACAGCCAGGGTCTCCAAGAAAATATCTCTAGATACGCCAACGGGTGTTGAGTTCCGTCACTTAAACCGTTCGAACGTTTCCAATATGGATAAAAAGTAGAGAACGGAGAATTTGTCACTCAGTCCTTTACAGAATCTCAAAATTAAGTAGGTCGCGGTTTCGATATACAAAAATTAACAACTAACTAAAATTAAAATACTACTAAAATACTTGCAACTTATTAAGTTGTAAATTTTATAAGTTTAATTTGTAATTTATGAAAGTGTCAGCACCACTTTAAATGATACCACAGTTTTAACTACTCTACAATTCTCCTAAATTCAACAATTAAAGATAAAAAAAAAAAATTTACAAGTAATTTTTTCAAACAAAATAAATAATAAAGTCAGAACGAAATCACTTGTGTGTGAGCACACTGTGGACAAACCCAGCTACTACATTAGGTTTGATAAACCGCAAATCCTCGCTAAGGAAAACGGATACATTCCTAGAATGATCCCGCAAGGATATTGAAATACAAAAACATCCTTATTTCAATAGAGAGGATGGCTGGAAACTTTCTACCACCTGGGACCCACTCAATATCATTGAAGTCTCAAACCCACTATACCAGGATACTATCAACTTATTCTGCAGGAACCCAGGGCAGTACGCGAGGCAATTAAGAAATGTCGGGTTTCCAAAATGTATAATTAAAAATATACGCGATTAATCCGGTTAAAATAGTTTCATTTAAAATAAAAAATAAAATTATTGTTGTAATATAAAACGTCATTTGTCAAGAACGACGCACGCACACATAAACCTATCAAAGGGAAACCGCCGCATACGCCTCATTCCGAAATCGAGTCGTAGGTATTGGCGGCAAAGTTCAAAGTTGTTGAAGTTTTAGTATTAATTTGTAGTAGTATGTTCACGTTATTGGTATCTATACGTAACTGCGTCACACGAAATACAGATATGGATAAATATCGTGAAATGAGAAAAAAATCCTACGTCTAAACTTTTGAGGAATCTTGATTAATTTCTTTAAGTATGGGTTTAAAATATTTTACCCTATATGCTGTTCCCGTAAAAGGAGCGCTGACACTTCCATCCTGTATATCACAAAATCATGGATCCTTGAATTTGAAACAATTACCTCTACACAACAAAGTTAGACATTATACATATTTAAAAGTTTAAATTCGTACAAAAATATTATACCAGTCAAATCACGGTCTATTCTCCGGTTTAGGTTGCTCCCTGCAGATGATGGCGACGCGGCGTCTCCGCGGGAGTGCCTCTCCGCGCCACGCGCTGCCCTCTGCGCCGAGCACCGCGTGCGAGAACTCGTAGCGAGCTACACCACTCGGGGGTCAAACAAATTACATTAATATTGTGAGAAAAGTACCAATACACAATTTAAACTTTAGCCATAAAAGTGAAAATTATAGCCAAGTTCACCATGCAGGATACATGTGTTTGTCGATTTTGCTGATTAAAGAATTGAGATATGTGTAAATAAGCTGGGGGATATAAGTTGTCGTGTCCGTAGGATTTACCATCTTTTCCTATAACAAATAAGACTCACCCTACACGTGTCCCCTAGGTGGTGCAAAATGAGTCGAGTCACAGGCGGCGGTCAATTAACCTGTTTAGCCAATAGTGGACCTAGGGAAGCCCAACTGAAATATACAATACTTAAATACCAACTGAAATATATAATACTTAAATGCCCCCTGAAATAGCTGCTATAATACCTTGGGAAAGTAATATATGCCTCTTCTCCCAATCCTCAATTTTATGAAAATGTCGAATAATGTGAAAGATAGTACATCATGCGATCCGGTTAACCCCCGACGCTCTCCGGTACCCGGGCCGGAGGGTGTGAAATTAGCTATCGAAGACTTGATAGAAGTAGGCGACCAGGCTTCCATTACAGTGAATGCTACTGGCACACTTACAAACTGTGGTAAAACCTCTGAAAGACATTGTTACGCAACACGCAGCTAAAAAAATCAAATACATCTACCATCTGGCTATAACTGTAGAGGATCCGAAGAAGAAAAATTCAATTGTGCAGTGCCCACGGTGCCAGCAATATGGGCACACAAAAAATTATTGCATGAAACCTTTCCGTTGTTTTAAATGCGCACAGGCTCATAAAACCTCAGATTGTCCAAAGAGAGATAGAAATACACCAGCTCAATGTGCACTGTGCCATGGCTCCCACCCAGCAAATTACAAGGGTTATGAGGTATATAGAGAAATCCTTGCTAGAAAAAATAACAGATATGGTCAACGAAGAGCCACTGCAAAAGTCAACATAAATCGAGACATAAACCGCCCAAGTAATACTGCCCAACAATATACCTCCATTCATAAGGGAAATGAACCACTCTTATACGCCAAAGTCACTGAAAACGAATCACACAAAGTTGCCACAGAAAATCCCTTACCTGATATAAACAAAAACCCTACGGTATTGGAAACTCTCCTCACCAAACGAAAAATTTGATTTGGTCTTACCACAAACGAAAAATTTGATTTGGTCTTACCACAAATGAATACTCTTATGAGCCTCATAACTACACTCATAACCAAATTCCAAAGATAAAAGGCCTTGGGCTAAGACTGGCTACTTGGAACATAAATGGACTTTCACCCAACAAAGATGAACTGGACATGCTGATCGCCGTGCATAAACTGGACATAGTTCTAATACCCAAAGCTCACTGCACGGACAAAACCAATGTCAAAATCAAAGGGTTCCAGATATCTACTACAAATCACCCAGATGACACAGGTCATGCAGGATCAGCCATAATCATCCGGAACAAAATAAAGGCGATGGTTCCGATCCATCTAACTACAGGCCTATTGCTATCACCTCCCTGCTCTCAAAAGTCATGGAGAGCATTATCAATAGCCAGCTCTTGGTTTATCTAGAGGATCACCGATTGATTAATGACCGACAATATGGCTTCCGCCATGGTCGCTCAACCGGTGATCTTCTAGTTTACCTTACCCATCGCTGGGCTGCGGCTATTGAAAGCAAGGGAGAGGGCCTGGCAGTTAGTTTGGACATGGCGAAGGCCTTTGATCGAGTGTGGCATGAGGCGCTCCTGGCTAAACTTCCCGAGAATTTATGCAAGTGGATCGCCAGCTTTCTCACTGGGCGCAGCATCAAGGTCGCTGTCGACGGTTTTTGCTCTAATCATATACCCGTGAACGCTGGCGTTCCCCAAGGCTGCGTGCTGTCCCCTACGCTGTTTCTTCTGCATATCAATGACATGTTAGAGGATTCTAGCATTCATTGCTATGCAGATGATAGCACGGTGAACGCTGTTTATTCCGGCTGAGCAAGTCTTTCTCGGGAAAACGCCGAATAGTGCCGAAATAAACTTGTGTCTTCCGTTGAGGCATCCCTCAACAATGTCTCCTCATGGGGTGAAAGGAACCTAGTTCAGTTTAACCCCCTGAAGACACAAGTTTGCGCGTTAACCACAAAAAAAATCCCATTTATCGTATCACCAGTCTTTCAGAACATTCCCCTTACAGCCGCGCCCAGTATCAGTATATTGGGCCTCAATGTTTCGAGTGACTGCCAGTATCGCGATCATTTGGAAAGCAAGGCCAAGTTGGCCTCGAAGAAACTGGGGGTCATCAACAGAGCGAGACGGTACTTCACGCCAAAACACCGTTTGGCCCTATATAGGGCCCAGGTTCGGCCTCATATGGAGTACTGTTCTCATCTCTGGGCTGGTGCACCCCAGTATCAGCTTGAACCATTTGATCGCATACAACGTAGAGCCATTCGAATCATTGGGGACCCAATAATCTGTGAAAGGCTTGATACTTTGGCTTTGCGTAGAGACGTTTCCTCGCTGTGCGTTCTCTATCGCATTTATCATGGGGAGTGTTCTGAAGAACTGTTTGACCTGTTACCTGCCGCCGAATTTTCTAACCGCACAGTACGACATAAGCTGAAATATCATCCACACCACCTGGATACGTGGCAATCCACTACTGTGCGGTTTCGTAGGAACTTCCTTCCACGCACCACGGAACTGTGGAATGGCCTACCCGCGGCAGTGTTTCCAGGTCGATATGACATGGGTACCTTCAAAAAGCGCGTCTATCTCCACCTTAAAGGCCGGCAACGCACCTGTAGCTCCTCTGGTGTTGCACGGGGCCGTGGGCGGCGGTAATCACTTACCATCAGGTGACCCGAACGCTCGTTTGCCTTGTCCTTTTCCAAAAAAAAAAAAAAAAAAGCACCACCTAATGCCTGAATATAAAACTGACCAAATACAGGCTACTTCACTCAATACAGGATAGATGTGGGTACTTTAATGTTTAATCTGTGTACTGTCCCCCAAAATATCGTATAGACTCTGACCAATTCTCTAACTTCTTCTCAAGTCTAGGCAATCGATTCATAGCAGGAGGCGATTGGAACTCCAAACATGTCTATTGGGGTTCTAGATTAATTACAACCAAGGGAAGACAGTTATATTTGAGCATCAACAAAAATCGCCTAAATACAATTGCCCCATCGGAGCCTACAACTGGCCAGCCGATCATAATCGAATTCCGGACATACTTGATTTTTTCATAACAAAAGGACTCTCGAAGCTATATATGAAAATCGAGACATGTAATGATGGGTCATCAGATCACACTCCAGTCTTAATAACTATAAGCTCAACTATAATCGAGGTTGAAAGACCCATATTATTATACAACCAGCATACCGACTGGAGCTCCTTCAGTTCTCCACTATGTAGTCTACATAGTGGAGAACCTTAATCTAAACATTAGACTCAAAACGGCAGAGAAATTAAAACAGCGGTAGGTTTCACTAATCTCACACAAGTTGCTGCGTGGAAGTGCACACCTATTGCCGAGCATAAAAACCAAGGCACAAACATACCTCTGGAAATAAAGAACATGATCCTGGAAAAGCGCAAATTACACAGAACCTGGAGACTTAGCCGCTATCCTCCACAAGATAAGACTGCCCTGCGCCATTGTAGAATTAAAAGAAGCTCTGAAGAATACAAATGACTCAACAATGCAAGCAAAGTTGGAATCTCTAACTGCTACTAAAGCCACCAATTACTCGCTCTGGAAAGTTAGCCGCTCCTGTGATCTGTCACACTAACCTAACGTACCAAAGCTCCCTATAAAAAAAGGAAATGACTGGGCCAGAACAAGCCAAGATAAGGCAAACTTGTTTGCGGAGTATCTAGCAAACGTTTTTAAACCAAATGTAATTCCAGACAAACCATCAGAAGAACATGTTGACCACATCCAAGATCTTGAAATGGACCCCCCTAGACCTGTGTTGCCCGCGGAAGTCATAAAGATAATTAAACGGCTGGACAGCAAAAAGGCACCAGGTTACGATCTGATAACCAAAGAGTTATTGGTGGAACTACCCAGAAAGGCTCTTGTCTTCCTCACCGTTATCTACAACGCTATGTTGCGAGTAGGGTACTTCCCTAATGCGTGGAAAGTCCCGGAAATAATTATGATCCCCAAACCTGGCAAAGTAATTACTGATAAGACATCCTATCGACCGATCAGTCTGTTGCCTATACTATCCAAGGTACTAGAGAAGATAATACTTCGCAAAATTATGCCAATCCTCTTGGAGCGCGGAGTGATACCAGATCACCAATTTGGCCTTAGAGAACGCCATGGCACAGTAGAACAGGCTCACAGAGTATGTGATGTCCCTAGAACAAAAGGAGTACTTCTCGACAGCATTTCTGGACATCCAGCATGCATTGACAAGGTCTGGCATAAAGGTTTACTATATAAGATCAAACAGAATGTCTCACACTCATACTTTCCTGTGTTCAAGTCTTACCTGGAGAATCGTATATTTTATGTGAAAGAAGGTGACGCCACCTCCGACTTCAATATCCTAGAGCTAGAAGCCCGCCATTAGCTCTGGGCAGAATATGAGTTGATGCATTCGATGGGATGCCACTCGGCACGACAGCATCACAGAACAAATTCGCTCATAATCACAAGACTTATTGCAAATATACTCTATATATGTAAGTAGGTGTCAAGGTTTGGTAGCAAATTAAGATTTTCTACATTACTTATTATAATAAATGCATTTAAGCTCTGGGTTAGGTCTTCTTACCCACTCGAAGACACAATTAAATATATATAAAAATATCTTCTTTAAAAAGCTGAGACTGGAGTTTCTTAACACGATGTTATCTCTGCCTATCAAGCAATATGCTGGATTACGTGAAGCTAAAAAAATATATACTAACCTCATAATATACAGGCATCTCCGCTGTAACAGCGCGTCCAACGCTAGATGAGGACGTGCCTCGTGTGTCAGGCGCATCACCGCACTCGATACGAGGCAGAGACCAGCTATGGTATCGCCGCAGAACTTAATTACAACATAAATATTTAAATACTTAGTAAGTAGGCACATATATAGTTTATATATATAGAATTTTCACATTTCTTGAGATCTCAATCTAGGCTTTGAATGTTTTAATAGCTAGAGTTGTAAGCTTCAATAACAATATTTACTTTATCAGCTTTCACCCTCACCACCACATCAAGTAAGTAAGTTCACCCTCTGGTGAACAGAGAGAGTTCTGGAGCCCAACCGCCTTGCCTGAGCGGAGATAGAAAAAATATATAATTAATCCTCCGACGAGGGGTTGAATCCATAACCATTGTGATAACAGTCAGCCACTTATAGACTAGAGTGCCTCGGTGACCTTATTTTTTTTAATAAATAACATTTTTTAACCAACTTTTTCTATATAATTATATAAGCTATAATTATATACAATAATAACATATCCTATACATTTTCACTGATAAGAAATAGGAATAACTAAATTCCTACTCACTCTAACAGCATCAACATGAGGTCTAATATGTCCAGCGGCGGCCAAATCCAATATGTGTACATGAGGCAGGAGCTCCGTCGTCTCAGAGAAAGCAGTTCGTTT
Source organism: Heliconius hermathena (assembly GCA_013403705.1). Lineage (NCBI taxonomy): Eukaryota > Metazoa > Arthropoda > Insecta > Lepidoptera > Nymphalidae > Heliconius > Heliconius hermathena. The sequence continues at coordinate 7,772 of JAAIXJ010000794.1, read as the reverse complement.
CACTCTGGATATAACTGCTGCATTCTGATCATTCCATTTACTTCTCTCTGTTTCTCGGTAGCCTTCGATTGCCTAAAAAAAGTCATCAATAAATATACTACAACAAATATTTTTAAAGGTGGCACAGCTTACTTTAAGCATGAAAGTTGTGGCTTCGATATCTATTTGGGTGAATTTATTGTTTTATTTCTTTGCTCTGGTAATAAGATAAAGTGCGGTGTTGATATCCACCACCCAACGCCACGGAAAACGTGATGCTGAAGGAACGATGTATCTTAACACTAGGTTTCCTTTGTCTTCCCTGCTGTTAGCAGGATATAGCATTAGGCTGAAAAAAAATTAATGACAATTTGGCATAATTTATATGAGTATTTGATCCGAGAAACTGGTATATATTATGTATTGCTTTCTAGTAGTGGAAATTATATTAAATTACTATTTATTATTTAACTATAACAACAGATCAATTTGTATCTGTCTTAAAAATGTTACCATAAAATGTTTTAGATAATTATGTTTATTTAAAAAACACTTATTTAATTATTATTAAAAATTGTAAAAAAGAAGATAATATAATTATTTAAATTAGAGAATTTTAAGCATTTCTAATATTAATTTGACAAATACTATGTTAGAATCAATATAAAATTTAAGATAAAAAAAATATAATGGAATTCCTAAATAGTAAAACAAAACAAACAAGAAAAATATACAAAAAAATAAGACTCACATTATCCCAGTGATCAAACTCATATCTCATCCTTTTCAACTGTGGTTCCACTTCAGCGAGCAGTGCAGCCTCCTCCTCCTCACTCACAAAGTTTGGTAATATTCTCATATGCAGTAGCACAGCAGAGCGAAGTGCCAAGTCTTCATCTGTTTTCCAAGATGGTAATATTTCTATGTAACTTGGATCTCCTGGAAACAGTAATCATTACAATTACAATAAAAAAATAATAAATATGATGAATCAATGTATTAAGTGTTAATATTTAAAATATAAAAACATTAAAAAAAAATTAATATAAAAACATAAAAAAAATATATTTGTTTTTAAAATATGTGTATAATGTATTTTTTAAACAGACATTTTAACTGTGGCTGTAACTGTAGCCAGGGTATGAGTTTGTAGAAGGGACAGAGTTAAACAGAGAGATAATAATGTATTCAAAGATAATGACAAGCAGACATATTTGAGGCCAGTCGTGGCGCAGCGGCACAAAGTGTGATTGTAAGATTGACTGGTTGTGGGTTCAATCCCCACTCGAGGAAGTGAAATATTTACTTACATTTATATTTTCATTTCTTCGCTCTGGTGTCGAGGCAAAGCGGAGTGTTGAGTTCCGCCACTCAACATGCAATGACTTCAGAAGTCGGTGGAAAGTGGGGAACGGTGTGTCTAAACACTAGGTTCCCCCTGCGTACCCTGCTGTGTGCGGAATACAGCACGAAGCTGATTTAAATTCCTGCCTGTATTAGTATTGTAATGTAATAATCGTAGCTTTCATTACCTAAAGTCTTTTCAGCATCCACTTTAGCACGAGAGGCGTCCACACTTAGATTTTTAAATAAAAATTGCAATGACGTTTTGATTTTGTAATTTCGCAAAACACTAAATGTTAACAACCGCATTATAATTGCTTTAGCAGTACTTTACAAAGTCCCTCTAAACGTAGTTTTATTTCTTTCAAATAACTTATAATAATTATTATGTAAATTAAAAATAACAAGAATAAAATGCAACTCTAACCTCTAAACAAAATATTTTGACATTACTTGACAATAATAAAAAAAAAAAACAAAAAAACAAAATTGTCCATGCTGATTCAGCTTGCACCGGATTATTGTTCTAGTATTAATTTTTAAATGGTAATAAATTGAAAAAAAATTGAAAAAAAATCAGCTGATAGTTGAAATCCTTATCGCTATTGGCTACCGGCCAATGTACAATTATTTAAATTTAAATTATATTGCATTTTGATAATAGATGTTTATTATTATAAATATTTGTTATATTATTAAATACTAAATAATACAAGTGAAAATATCTATATAAGGCATTTGAGTATACTGAACCTTAATCACAACAAGCAACCAACAACACTTATCTCAAATTATAGTATGACATTTTCAAAGTATTTTTAACATAATATTCCAAACAGTGTCCTATAGAAGTGCAAAAACATATTTAGTCGTACTATTTACATGTCCCCTGACGCAGCTACATCTAGGTCAGTAGGTAGGTCACCTAGGAATATGGACTCACTTCATGACTTAATGAAAATCAATAAAGTGCAATCCCCGGAGAAGGGCGGCAATTATCAGCACCGCTGCCGCTGGAAACGATACAAAGTTATATGACGAGGGTCCGCTCATCATGGATACGTTACCAGATGAAATGTTACTGCATATATTTAGTTTTATGTCAACGTATGAACTAAGCACGGTGCTAATCAAAATTAGTTGCCGATGGCAGCGTCTCATCAACCGTAGTGTCTTGAGGATACGGAGAGCGATTGACCTGGACAAGCTGTATGAGGGTCTGAAGGCAGTGATAGTTACTGATAGGGTGTCCCTGCTAGGTGATGCGTCCTCGCTGGTCACCTGCATCGTGGTCCTGGCACCAAAGCTGGAGGAACTCATTATTTCTAGGGATTATCCTCTAAGTAAGTCTATATAAATACTTTAAAAATGTTATTAGGCTTACATTGAACTCCTTAGACTTAATATAACAATATAAAAATATTTAGTCTAAGAATAAGATCTACTTCATGAAAGATCCCATAAACCCAGCTTGATAACAATATAAAAATATAAAAATAAACATAAAATGTAGTTCTTAATCTGTTTAATCTATTTTCTACTTCTATCATGCAATAGTGTCTAATAACTGCATCTATTAAAGAGAAGACTATGAATATTTTGTCTGATAATTGAAAATATTTATTCTACTTAACAGCAGATGGTAGTTATTGATTTTTTAAACTTAAAATGTTTACAACAAAGACAAGTTATATTAAATAAAGACTTATGTTCATATATTTATTATAATTTGTGTTTGATATTACCAACATTTTAAAAAATTTACATATATCCACAGCAATGTTTTGTATAATTTTCAGCTGATGAAGACTTCAGATACTTAACATATCTGCCGCACTTAAAACACTTAGATGTGTTTTCAAAAAAGAAATGTGTAGACAAAAACACATTTATAAATCCAAGCATTACCACCTTAGTGATCAATGATCCTATCGGAGTGGGCTTCTTAAAGAACATAGCTGAATCGAACCAGCTCCGAGGCTTTCACATATTTGGACGGTGCCAGTTCTTCCCCATCAGGGAAATGATGAATTTCCTTAAAGCTCAGGCTCCTTATTTGAGGGATCTCACCCTTAGATGTCCTGAGCTGACTGACGAGAGGTGAGAATATATATATTAATATTTTTAAGCTTTGCACTGTATCTTGTATATAGGAGAGTATAGAGAACCTAGGGTTAAGACACTACATTTTCTATAAAATGAAATTGAAATGTTAATAAATAATAATTCCTTCTCCCGAGTGCGGATCGAACCCACACTCGAACGGAGTCTCGTTACAGTCACATCCTTTCAACATCTGTAAATAATCTTATCCTCTTATTAATTCTTATTCTTTTACTGGAATGCTAAAGATAGCATTATTACTACCACTGACAGATGTATCATTATCTACTGTCCAGAGAATATGCCTGTTTAGCATAGTTTTTGTATAAACAGTTATTTTTTGGGATACAATTCACAGATATCGGATCATAGGGCAGTGTGTGAAGCTCGTTAACCTGCAGCTGTACACGTGCGCGTTGCTGACTAAAAATGGCGCCTCCTACTTTGAAAACCTGACTAATCTCCGCCGCTTACATCTGACCGGGACAACTATGGTGAGGTCCAAACATAAGTGATGTTTGAATCTGTTTTCATATTGTGATTTTAAAAAATCCAGCAATAACGCGATATTATATATCCGTGTGATCCCGGCCTAGAATAGGATCATTCTGGTACTGGTGGTGTCGTAAGAGGCGACTAAAGTACGTGTGGTAGAGTCACGCCGCCAGCAATGGGAACACGCATGGGCAGACTCGACCGGATCATTACCTCCTGCGGCATTTAAAACTGGCGTGAACTAGTGGCTTTATGCCACTGCGTTTCGCATCAGGTAATTCCGGGCTCCGGAGCCTAACCCCCACCCCTCCCTGGAATATGATAGCGGCACTTAAAGACAAACTACCCCTGGAGAATCCCTCCCTGAGTCTCTAAACTCAGGCTGCACTTCGAATTCTGGGGAGGGCACAGTTCCGCGCTATAGACAGGGCAAACGAGATGCACGCTCCACGGCAACCTCTACCACGCTCAACGTGGACTTTTGCAATATCAGGGGTCTACATTCCAACCTAAATACCGTCCACCGCCATCTCGAGACGGCACTGCCGGCCTTGTTATTCCTGACGGAGACTCAAATTGCCCGACCAAGCGACACAGCCTATCTCCAATACCCCGACTACAAAATAGAATATAACTTTATGCCTCATGCCGGGGTCGCTGTGTTCATAAGGGAGGACCTAAGTTTCCGTCGTCTTGCCCATTTTGAAGGTCGGGACCTGTCTACTATCTGGCTCCGTGTTGACTCGGACGATGTTGATGCCCGAGTCTACGCATGCCTTTACAGATCCCACAGTGGTAATGCAGAAACGGATCGGCTCATGGAGCACATTCAATCGGCTATCGACGATATCCTCTCACAGATCCCCTCCGCTGAGGTCGTGGTACTTGGCGGTTTTAATGCGCACAATGCCAGTTGGCTTGGATCACGCACCACCGACCACGCGGAGAGGGCTGTATTTGACCTTGTTATAGCGAACGGATTGTCCCAATTGGTTGAGTCCCCTACGCGACTCCCAGACGTGGACAACCACAATGCCTCTTTATTGAACCTTCTGTTGACTTCACATCCGGAACAGTACCAGGTTATCGTCGATGCCCCTTTGGGGTCTTCTGACCACTGCCTGGTACGGAGTGTCGTGCCCATTAAGTGCGGCAGTTGCAGAACACTCGCAACTCGTCGCGTCTGGCACTACAAGTCAGCAGATTGGGATGGGATGCGTACATTTTACTCATCTTATCCCTGGGGACCCGTTTGCCTCTCTTCTGATGATCCTAGTACTTGTGCCGCTGCTGTTGCCGACGTGGTTCTACAGGGCATGGAACTTTATATTCCTAGCACTAAAGTGCCAATCGGTGGCAAGTCACAGCTTTGGTTTGATACGTCTTGCAAGCTTGCTGCCTCTAGCAAACGCGAAGCGTATCAAATCTGGCACTGGTTACTAAGGATATGGAGGTGAAAATCTCAAAAAGGAAGTATAACCGAGCCTCTAGGTTCTTTAAGTGGCAAATTGCCAGAGCAAGGTCCGAGCACATTGTCAAAATTGGTGAGATCGCCAGCTTTCTCACTGGGCGCAGCATCAAGGTCGCTGTCGACGGTTTTTGCTCCAAACATATGCCCCTGAACGCTGGCGTTCCCTAAGGCTGCGGGCTGTCCCCTACGCTGTTTCTTCTCCATATCAACGACATGTTAGAGGATTCTAGCATTCATTGCTATGCAGATGATAGCACAGTGGACGCTGTTTACTCTGGCCGAGCAAGTCTTTCATGGGAAAACGCTGAACAGTGCCGAAATAAACTTGTGTCTTCTGTTGAGCCATCCCTCGACAATGTCTCCTCATGGGGTGAAAGGAACTTAGTTCAGTTTAACCCCCAGAAGACACAAGTTTGCGCGATAACCACCAAAAAAATCCCATTTATCGTATCGCCAGTCTTTCAAAACACTCTCCTTACAGCCGCGCCGAGTATCAGTATATTGGGCCTTAATGTAGGATACGTGGCAATCCACTACTGTGCGGTTTCGTAGGAATTTCCTTCCACGCGCCACGGAACTGTGGATTGGCCTACCCGTGGCAGTGTTTCCAGGTCGATATGACATGGGTAACTTCAAAAAGCGCGTCTATCTCCATCTTAAAGGCCGGCAACGCACCTGTAGCTCCTCTGGTGTTGTACGGGGCCGTGGGCGGCGGTAATCACTTACCATCCATCCATCTTGCGACCCGAACGCTCGTTTACCTTGTACTTTTTGATAAAAAAAAAATGTTAATGCTACAGTGTTTGATTTTGATCATGTTTTGTTTTATATTAAAATCGGATAGTAATTGTTTTAACTGTTTTTTTCCTAATGTTTATAAAACTGTCCGTTCGACAGCTCCGACAGCGCGAGATGCACAAGTTGGTGACGTCGCTGCCGCCTCGTCTAGTGGAGCTCAACCTGAGCGGCTCGCACTTCATCGACGAGCACTGCGCGACGCTGGCCGCCCGCCTGCCCGCCCTCCGCGCGCTAGAGCTGTGGCGCTCCGCCCTCGGGGGCGACGCCCTGCTGCGCCTCGCGCGCCGCCTGCCCGGGCTGCAGGCGCTCAGCACCGACGTCGCCTTCCAGGACCACCACCTGCGTGGGCTCGCGGGGCTGCCGCGCCTGCGCCGCCTGCGCTGCCGCCGCAGGCCAGCGCGCGCCCTCCGCGGGCCTTCCGCGCCCCCCGCGCCCCCCAACCCACCACCCGCCAGCGCGCGCGAGTGCCTGCGCGGCGACGACGAGGGCCCCTCGGCCGACCGCTACTACCACTGGACGCGCGGCGTGCTCATGCGCTCGCTCACCAGCCCCGACCCCGACCTCATGCGCGACCAGATCATCGTCGACGTCGAGGACTTCTGCATGGACGCCTTCCACCTCCCCGACCACCACGACGACGACCGCCTTCCCAGGTGGGACGTGGCGCCGGACTCCTTGCCGCCCCAGTACGTGCCCGTGCGCATGTTGGTGCGCAGCAGCGCGCCCAACTGGGCGTTGTTGTACGTGCAGAAGGCGGGAGCGTGCCAGGCTGCGGAGCACTGCGAGGAGGGGACAAGGGCTCAAGGTCTCCCCCCCGGATACACGTTTGTGGTTGAGGACGTCAACGCCCGCAACTCCACCATCATACACAAGATGTTCAACAAGGGTGGCCTCTACCGGCAACACCCCATCGCCACACTAGAGCACGAGCACGGTGAAAGCTCGCAGGTGGAGGCCGAGGTCGATAGTGACGACGACGACGACAATTTTTATATAGAAGTGGAGGAAGACATGGCGCCCGAAGAGGCCGCGCCGTCCCCGCGGTGGGTGCGGCGGCTGTGCCCCTGCGTCTGTCGCCGGTTATAATCCCCGTGCAATATCGACTTGGTACAATATAATATGTACTGTCTGATTACTGATTTGTTAATATTGTTTCATAAACTTTGGACGTTATTGCGTAAAAAATATTGAGAACACAAAACCTCGGAATGATATTTTATAGTTTTATTTAAGAGTATTTAATATTTTTTTATATTATATATTATTCATTCGACTAACAGGGTTATTATCAGTGGCGTAGCTCGGGGGGTGCGAGCGGTGCAGTCGCACCGGGCATCAAAAGGAAATGGGCATCAAAGTCAAGTCTTCTAATTTTTTTTCAATCAAGAATCAAGAAATGAACAAGAAAAATGAGAAAATGAAAATGAAAAATATAATCTCGCTATCTCGCTATCGCAATGGAACATGAACTAGTCGATACTATTGATTTTGAAAATGTGATTAATGACTGCTAGTCAAAAAGCGCGTAATATCCGTTTTTAAGTTTTTGCAATAATTTTTACCAAAATCTAATGTTATAACT
>JAAIXJ010000903.1:0-57916 GCA_013403705.1 Heliconius hermathena | reverse complement strand
CCCTGCTGTGTGCGGTATACAGCGTGAAGCTGATTTATTTATATGTTTATTTAATATTTATGTATTTAGTATGGTTCACACTCTATCCACAATTTATTTTACAATTTCCAACGCCTTAAGATTGCCTGGAAGAAATTGCTATTTTAGCGATATTTTTTTGTTTTGAGGTGTACAATAAAGAGTTTTATTATTATTATTATTGTTACGGCATTTTTTAATTTAACGTGTTAAAGAAGACTTGTATACACATAAAATATATATTTAGTTAAACTCACGATAGTGCGAACACGCCCTATAGTGTCCGCTAACAAATTAGAAACTGGTCGTTCGTTGAAAATCACTAACTTGGAGGTTACAACTCTAATCTACTCTGCTATATCAAATTTCGTTTAAAGCTTTTTGTATAGACTACGGATTATAATGAAAATCGCAAACTTGATGAAAATTTTTAGTACCTAGTTGGTTTTTTTAGAAATTCGGCGTAACAACCAATGACGGCGCACCTTTTTAGGAATTTTAATTTAATCCTGGATATTTCACGTTGTATTGTTAATTTTATTTGGTTATTTCTTTCAATTTAAAGTAATTTAAGGATATTTAATCATAGAATGTTTTACGACAACTTTAAATTACTTAGATACCACATATGAGTATAACATTTCTTTTTCCGCTTCAAACTGTGTATCCCACTTGTTAGCAGGGTAAGCAGGGTGAGCTTAGTGTTAAGAAACTCCACTCCCCACTTTCTGCCGAATTCTGGACATTTATGTTACATTAATTGTGGTATAGAGTGGTAGAACACAATGTCGCGCTTTTGCCTTAATACCGGAGTGAAGAAATGAAAATATTAAATATTTCATTTTCATGAGGCCGGTCGTGGCGCAGCGGCACGAGGTGTGACTGCAAAACCGACTGGTTGTGGGTTCGATCCCCACTCGGAGGAAAGGATTATTTATTATTTAATATTTTAATTTCTTCGCTCTGGCNTGCCTCCAGAATTCGGCAGAAAGTGGGGAACGGAGTGTCTTAACACTAGGTTCCCTCTGCCTACCCTGCTGTGTGCGGGATACAGCGTGAAGCTAATTTAATTTAATTTTTTTTTTTCATTTTCTCGAGTGGGAATTGAATCCGCTACTTGTCGCATTTATAGTCACAGGTTTGCACACGTAATGTCTTCAGAATTTGGTGGAAAGTGAGGAGCTGAATTTCTTAATACTAGGCTCCCGTTGCCTACTCTGCTACATGCGGGATACAGCGTGAAGTTGAAAAAATAAATATATCACTGAATGATCATCATTTTGAATAATGAAAAAAAAAACAATTTTTTCGATAAATCAACAATTTATTATTATTTTTTTTTTACTTTAATTATACAGATTAATTAAAAGTAACAATGTAAACGCTTAAGCCAATCACCCTTCTCTCGTTTGTTCCGCACTCACTCTAGCACGCTCGGCTTAGGTGGAATGTGAAAATGAGTCATGGTTATTCGTTCGTAAATCCCTCCTACATTACTTTATTAGACGTTATTGTGTCAAAAATATATAAATAAAGTTAACTAATAGTTATAAGTAGTTGACAAAAACTACTTACATACTTTAAGGAAACTTAAACAATCCAAAATACGAACCCTTTACTTTTTCCATCTTCAGTTGATATAGTATCAACTGAAGATGGAAAAAGTAAAGGGTGTAAATATATATTTATTTTTTGTTGTTTTTTTTTTAATATATGGAAATGTATCTTTTTTTTATGAAAAAGACAAGGCAAACGAGCGTTTGGGTCACCTGATGGTAAGTGACTCCCGCCGCTCACGACCCCGTGCAACACCAGAGGAGCTACAGGAGCGTTCCTGGCCTTTAAGATGGGTTGGGCGCCGGAGCCCAGCATTACCTGATGCGAAACGCAGTGGCATAAAGCCACTACTTAACGCCGGTTTTAAATGCCGGGGGTGGTAATGATCCGGTCGAGTCTGCCCATGCGTGTTGCTATTGCTGGCGACGTGACTCTACCACACGTACTTTACTCGCCTTTTACGACACCACCAGTACCAGGATGATCCTATTTTAGGCCGGGATCACACGGCAAAATATATCTAATTGTATATCAAAGGTAGTCCCATATTATTTACTCTTAATGGACATTACAATTATTAGCAATACTCAGGCAACTAAGTATGCTATTCTAATTTCACAGGCGTCAATAGTTTCTTAAAGTGGATAAATATAAGATATCAAAGTAAATTATCATGTTAATTTAAACTATTATTAAAAAAGCATTATAATATACACAGGAATTTCAAAAAAATTAAATTGTATTTAAGAATTTTGAGCATAGTGAGATGTAAACCGTTCCGTCAGGTGTGTAGTTCCGTCAGGCAGAGGGAACCTAGTGTTAATACACTTCTTTTTCCCTGGCATTGCATATTGAGTAGCGGAACACAACGCCATGTCTTACTTTGTCGATGGCATCAAATTAATAATGTTAACATATTAATAAAATTATTATTTTGCAATTAATTCATATAAAACGAATATAAAATAGACAGTCGGGATTAGTAAATCGGTATTAATCATCGGAAAGCGTTGGAATAAAATTAGAATATGGGCAGAGCTGGGTGCGCCTCTCATTAACGATGCTACCTTTACAATGCCGATCCCATTTCGATTGCTTTATGGAAAATATTGAAGTATTTAGTTGGTATAATCAATTTTCTTTTTCATTTGGTATATTTTTTACTATGATTTTCCGCATTCAGATAAACGTTGAGACGTTCTGTAGTTTCTGTCTTTTTTGTAACTTCACGCTGCACGCAGCAGAGTAAGCAGAGGAAACTTAGTACTAAAACACTACTAATTTCACCTTCCGCTCAATTTTTGAGACATTGTGGGGTAAGTGGCTTAACGCTGCGCTTTATCTTGTTCCCAAAGCAGGATAATAAACGACGCCACGATGGCTTTAAGCGATAATATTATAAAAAAAAATCTATCTCTTGACTGGTAATTGAATCTATAGCTATCGTGATTGCGTTATGATGGCCAATATTTTTGTTTAATATGTCTAAATGACTATCTACTTAATATTTACCATGATTAATATTTCTCATGTTTTACATTAAAAATTATGATGTTAGACAAAGCTGTATACAGAGTATTTTTGTTATCATCACTTTAAATGAAACCACAGTTAAGTATAATACTCTATAAAAATCTAATACAATTAAAACAAAAGAGATTTTTCAAAAAATCAAAAAGTGTTTTTTTGAAACAAAATAATTAATAAAATTATTAGAGATGCGCCGAATATTCGTTTGGTATTCGGTGCAAGGTACCTTTTTCAATATTCGTATTCGGCCAAATTATTTATGTGTTTATTGGTGATGGTGCCGAATACATTCGGTTTGATTATTTTTATTTAATTAGCTGCACGACACAGTAGAAATGAAAGAATACGTCTTATGTAAGACTTTAATTATTATTATAAGTTAAATGAGTAAAGTTGAAAAAATATAACAATTAAACTTCATATAAATATTTATTTTGAAACCTCAACTTCAACATATTTATTCTTAACCTATAGTTAATACAATCAACATTTCTTTAAATATTAAATCAGGAGTTATTTTTAAAGTTTAGTTTATTTTAAGCCTTAAATCAACAATTTTAATTTATATTATAATAAATATACTTAAGTCGCAGATTGAGAATAATAGACACTATAACAAACATACAAAGAGATAAAGGTACACTGCAGAAATTTTATATACGAGAAGCATTCTATAATATGTTTTTCAGTATCGATATGATTTACTAAGTACATTCGTAATTAGACTAATTATTTAGTTAATAACACTATACGTGGGTAGAAATAAAAAAAATACACATTTCTAATCATTACTTTGCTAGTTATCCTTCGTTAACTACAAGTGAAATGATTGACGTGACAATGTTGAAGAAAATTGCGTACCACGCTGTGATTAAATTCCTCATTAAACTAGGAAAAAATCAATAAACCATTCATGAAGAGATGGTGGCTGTTTATCATTAAAGATGCCCAAATGAAGGAGATGACTAACATTCCTATCGCTACCATACAAACTATTCCTCATGACTGCTTTAACCTTTAAGAAGTAAGTGCGTGGTGAGTCCTGGGGCGAATGCTCACAGCGGCACAAACACAAGTGCGAGTCGAGTGTTGTAAGGAGTTTTTGGGGCTCTGTGGTGAAAGTCCTACGAGGACGGTGCTAGAAGCGTGTACGGTGTTTTGGGACTAAAATGGAATTTTGCTGATTGAGTATTATATAAAAATAAAGGAGTATATTAATGAAAATTTCTACGCTTCAACTTGGCGTAATTTAAGGAAAGAAATTAAAGAAAAAGACATGGTAAATTGGCGGCCGGTGCGTTATTTCTCCGTGAACGTTCCACATGACGGGTATTTCCAAGGCTAATGTTCGCGATTGTGGCCTTGAATATATCAATCACTCACCCTATAGTCCAGAGTTGTGTAACTGATATCCCAAACTCCTTTGAAAATATTATTTAATAAATAATGCCTTGGCTCGTGATGTGTCTAGTGGCTAGAACCGTTTATAGTTGTGATCGTGAAGAACCCAAAATCTTTTAGAGATTCAGAGGTAACAGTATTAAGAATTTTATATTATGCCATTAGAAGGTATCGCTTTAATAAGATATTTGCCATCAGAAGTTGTTCTTGTGTCAGTTATTTAGATAACTGGAAACTCGACAATATGACATTGTCATAACTCGAAGCTCGTCCGAAGAAAAGCCAAGAGCGCGTCCTATCTTCCTCTCCACTATAACTGCGAACTAGTTATAATAAAAGGAAGAAAGAGTACGGGCACCGCCCCGCCCCTACACCGTGAGTTCCGACCAGACCGTGGCTTTACAGTCATCGTTGAACCCTCCGGGACGTTTGTGTGTGATCTTTCCGAAGGTACTTGTTACGCTTGTTTATATTAAGATTGTATTAGAATGGTGATTCGTGATGTTGATTGATTTGTGAGATCAATATAAGTCGTTGGAACGAACGCACTACCGCTAGGCGGCCGATATGTTAAATAAACGCACGGCACACACCCCACAGTCGTGTCTCGAACCGTAGGCGGACACTACTACATACACCAGAGTTCCAGGACATAAAATAGCACCACACACCCGTATGAGACAGGCGGACACTACTACATACACCGGAGCTGGGACATAAAATAGCACCACACACCTACTAATCGTATACCAAGTCATAGAAATGGTATATAAAATGTCAACGTCCAACGCCATACAAGCATAGCTTACGTACCGCGAGCGTACTGCGAGACGGCATCAGCCACGACATAGTTAATGTCGCTATAACAGTTCGCGTAAGCCCATCACGTCAGCCTTCGCGACGTCAAGCAACATTCAATATTATAATATTGATCAAAGATATCTTTGATCCACAATATGTGTCGCTCCTACACATAAATTGCCTTTATAAGAATTTCGATCCTAAAAGATCGTGCCATTACAAGCTTCCAATTATTATATTATATTTATAATACATTTGGTACGAGTCTGTGCATCATACATATTAGTACCGTAGTACTTGACTCGACCGCTGCCTTCCGAGTTCTGCACCCACATATATAGACAGAACGACGGTCGCGACATTCGGAACGACAATACACGAACTCGTCTCGATTAATATGGTATGAAAAATATATAGTTTGTATTATTCATAATTAACTATGTTATTTATGTGTATTGCCATGCATATTGTTTTATTTATTTATTTATTATTAACTTATATCCGAGTTATATACTGTTACAGTTGGCACTTAGTGATTATAATTTGTTCCGAAATTTGAAAATGATGTCCGTGGAAAACGGTTTGATGATGGAGAGCTGAAGGCGGCTTTTATTAAATGTGCATTCAGTCAAGAAGGAAAGTTATTTTTTGCAGGGAATTGATAAGTTAATATCAGGATGTAACAAATGTTTTAAGTTTATGGGAGTAGCCCCCCATAAAAAAGGTATTGACCTGGTGATAAGGGTGTTTTATGGAGGTATCCAAGTCGTATTGACCTGGTAGCACTACTGCAGGTAGGCCAATCCACAATTGCGCGGCGCGTGGACGTTAGTTCCTACGAAGCCGCACAGTAATGCCACGTATCTAGATAGAGTAGATGGAATTTAAGTTGTTACGTAGTGTGCGGTTAGAAAATTTGGCGGCAGGTAACAGGACAAACAGTTCCCCAGAATATTTCCCATGATAAATGCGAAAAAGAACGCACAGCGAGTCTCTACGCAGAGCCAAAGCCAGAGCCAAGTATTAAGCCCTTCGCAGATCATTGGATCCCCAACGATTCAAAACGATTCTGCGTTGATGCAATCAAATGGGTTAAGCTGACACTGGGGTGCACCAGCGCAGAGATGAAAACGGTCCTCCATATTTAAAAAAACACTGGCTAAATTAGACTTATGCTTTGCCCACCAATCAAGAGGGCTCTGGGTCCTAGGTTGGGCCTTTACATGCTATACTTTAGGATCTTCTGCGATTACAGGAATCGTCGAGGCAAGTTCTTCACAACTGTTATAAAACGTCACATAATATTCCTCCAAAAAAAATTGTATTTTGTAGAGGTCCCTGTTTGTAATAGTTCCAGTCTGGTACATTGGGACAATTTTTGAAATTTCTTGCTTTCGGGTGGCGGTGAGGTAGGGCCCACTCGTTATCTAGCTACCTATGGTAAACCGAATAATTCGGCCGAATATACGGTTCGGTAAATTTTAAGCCAAATAATATTCGGTATTCGGTTATTCGGTGTAAACACTATTCGGCGCATCTCTAAAAATTATTAACGTTGTAATTATATACATTGTAAAATAAAACGCCATTTGTGTAGAATGACACACACAGACACAAAACTATCACACCCGTCTCATTCACGAAATCTAATCGTAGGTAATGGCGGCGATATTGAATTGTGTAAAATAGAACGAGAGATATCCTTTTCTCGTTCTAGTATGCTTTTTTGAGAATGAAAAGTCGCAGATCGGAAACGCTTAGTAGTATTTTGGTTGTAGTATGTATTAAGGTTATTGGTATCTGTCTATAACTGCGTCACACGGAATATAGCGTGGATAAACATCGTGAAATGAAAGAAAACCCTACGTATAAACTGTTGACGTAACATTTTTAAAATGTTATTCCACATAAGAAAAATACTTATTAAACGATTTGAACCCTCGCCTTTTTAGAAACCGTCCAAGCGCTCTGACCAACTAAGCCATATGTTCTTATCGAGCTACGTCAAAATTTTTATACGCTTGATACAAATAGTACTAATAGGTGAAATCTCAGTTTTCGCATTATCGATTATCACGCTCTATCTTGACCTGGTAGAAGAAGATGACTGTAAACTCAATAGAATGATAATAATTAAATTATTTTCTTTTCTCAATTATGACAGAAGATGAGGCTGTCGTGGCGCAGTGGCACAAGCATTCGATTGTATGGGGCAAAGCGCAGTTTTGAATTCCGCTACTCAACAGGAATTAATGGGAAATGGAGTGTTAAGACAAGTGGAAGAGTGTCTTAACACTAGCTTACCAGATTCCCTTTGTCTACTCTGCTATGTGTGGAATACAGTATAAAGCTGTAGAGAAAAAGAAAAAAATATTATAGAGTGATGCGTTGAATTCCACCACTTTTCACGCAGTGTCTTGAATGCAGGCGGAAAGTGATAAGCAGAGTGTCTTATGACTACGATCAAAGCGTGAGGCTGAAACTTACAACCTTAATCAAATACCAAGGGACTGTAAAAGCTGCTATAATTTAAACTTCTAAATCTCCTTCCGAACTTAATGTTCTTAATATTAAATATTTTAGGGACGCCAATTCATCCCTTTACGTTTATTAATACGAAATAATACGGTGCTTAATGATACCTACGTGTCAGTCGGAGGGTGTGCGTTGAATTTTGATCTTATTGAATATTATATTAAAACAACAATAAATGTTTAAAGGGATGGCTTCACACTTTTTCCTGCACATAGGATGATATGCAGAGGGAACCTGGGAACCTAGTGTTAGGACACTCTGTTCTCATCCCCACTTTCTACCAAATTCTGGAGGCATTCTGTGTCGAGTGACGGAACTCAACGATTCGCCTCGTTACCATAGCAAGGAAATGAAAATATTAAATATTTTATTTCCTCCAGCAGGAATCGAACCTACAACCTGCCGCGTTTACAGTCGTACGCTTGTGCGAATATTTTAATAAATATCTTTTGTAATAGTATGGTATCAGAAATAAAGTCTATTTTTATCTAATTATTTTATGTACCTACAGTGTTTCATACGTTCCATTAACACATTTTCTTTATTAAGTCCGTAAAGATCTTAAAGATATAATAAAGCCGTTTTATTATTTAATCACCACATTTCAATATAATTCTTCATACAAAATAAGGACATAAATAAATAACGTATTTCTAATTAAAAACAAACTAAATATTCTCATCACGTCTGACGTTGTCGCTTTTTAAATACAGTCGCTTAAATCATTATAATCTACAAAAACATCCCTATTTCCTCCGCATTAAGTGCTAAAATTGTAAATAAAAATTCTTTAAAGTAAAATTTTGAGTGTAAACTTATATTTGCCACAGTAGATGCTCGAGGCTGCACCAAATTTCCATTTTCCACACGATTTACCACAAATTAATGTACGGAACCCGTCGGCGCCTCGCCAATTTATGTGTGGATCTGCATCTAACCAACAAGAACGAAATTTTTCAACCAACCCTGATTGCTGTTGCCAATAAATAAATTTTAGTATTACATTTTATATAAAACCCTATATTTGACATAGGCTCTGCTATTTCGTTGTGACACAGTTGTAAAGTGTTTATTTGCGTGCAATAATTCTAAGTTCTAATTCGATTTCAAAAGTCGGAGGTCGGGGTATTCTGGGCGAACGAAGCGCTAAGCGCTACAAGATTATAAAATTTACTCGTTTAGGATTATATTTCTAATACATTGCGTGTTATTGCGTCTCCGGGATACCCCATAGAAGTGATAAGTTAAACTAACCTAAATGGAATTATTTGATATTGAAATTGTTAAACTTAATAAAAGATTAGTTTATTATTAAAATTTTATGTATATTAATATGATAATGTAAGGAAAGGTTAAGTAGGTAAAAAATCTATATTTTTTTTTACATTAGGTACTAGAGGCCGTCCGCAATTTCGTTTACGTTTTTTTCATTTGAACTATAAAATGTAAAATCCGGTTTTTCCCAATCCCTTAAAAAAAGTGAAAAATCTTTTCTTATTGCTCCCATACATAAACTTAATTTGTATAAGCTGCATAGTTCCATCTTTACATTGTCTGTCAGTTACATAGTAACGGAAGAGTTTTGTATAGTTATATAAATATAACTAAAACCTTTATACGTCCAATGCTTAAAAACACTCGCGAAAAAAAACGTTTAATTTAAAGTTTAGCATATTCTTCAGAGTAAATCTGGTCTCAACGAATACCGTTGAAAAATAACTTGATAAAAATATTTGCTATTCCTCACAAACGCCAGGAATACGGAATTGTAATATCCATCCTATTTTTCACTATGAAATGCAAAGCGCGATGTCGTATGAAACGTATTATTTTAAAGAGCAAAACAATTTTATTTAGAAAATACCTATATTTTATTTTATTTTATTTCTCTTTATTTTATTATATGATGCCATCGGAAGATATCGATCTAATAAGATATTTGCCATCAGAAGTTTATTTAAATAACTGAAACTCGACTGTTTATTTGATAGCTCGAAGCTTTATCAAAAAAATCCAAGAGAACGTCTTATCTTCCTTTCCACTATAACTGCATTTTAGTTATAATAAAATAAAGAAACCGCAAGGGCCCGCCCCGCCCCTACACCGTGAATTTCAACTTTGTTGAATTCTCCGGGACGACTATGTGTGATCTTTCTGAAGGAATTATTACGCTTGTTTATATTAAGATTATATTAGAATAGTGATTCGTGATGTTGATTGATTTGTGAGATCAACATAAGTCATTGGGTCGAACGCACTACCACAAGGCGGCCCATTTGTTAAATAAAGGCACTGCACACACCCCACAGTCGTGTCTCGAGTATTTTCTACGTTCGAGCAAGGTATAAGAACCTTAAGCGTGCACTACTACATACACAGAGTTCCAGGACATAAAATACCACCACACTCCCGTATGATATACTACTACATACACCGGAGCTGGGCCATAAAATAGAATCACACTACTAATCGTATACCAAGTTTTAGAACCACATGTGTATACAATATGTACCGTACAATATGCAGCGTACTGCGGACGCCATCAGTCACGATATACTTAGTTAATATCGCTATAACAGTTCGCATAAGGCCATCACGTCAGCCTCCGCGACGTCAAGCAACATTCAATATTATAGTATTGATTATTGATCAAAGTTCCCTTTGATCCGTATTTAATTATTTTGCCTTCATAAGAATTTCGATTCTAAAAGATCGAGCCATTATAGGCCTCGAATTATTATATTATATTTATTATATATTTGGTATGAGTCTTTCAGTGCACCATATTTATTAGTACCGTAGTACTTAATACTTTGGCTCGACCGCTGCCCATATATATATAATTAAATGATGTCAGTACTCCTACCACATATATCATTAAATGACGGTTGCGACACTCAGGACGTCCATACTTGAACTACTCTATATTTATATGATATTAAAAATATGTGGATTGCATTATACATAATTAACTATGCTATTTATGTGTATTGCTATGCTTTTTAATTCATTTACTTCATCATACTGTTACAAAGTGCTATAGAAAATACTCGGAGCTAGGTATGTACGATCTAGGTGTCTTGTATCAATAATCTGGATCACAATGTCGATCGTATCGATCAATCGATTCAGTTTTTATAAAAATAAAACTTTTATAACAATAAATTTTATTTTAGTAGGGAAACAATATTAATATTTGAGGCCAGTCGTAACGCAAGGGCACAAAGTGTGACTGTAAAGACGACTGGTTATGATTTTGATCCCCACTCGAGGAAATGAAATATTTATTCAAATTTATATTTCCATTTCTTCGCTCTAGTGTCGAGGCAAAGTGCGGCCTTGAGTTCCGCCACCCAACACACCATCCAGAATTCAGCGAAAAATGGGGAGCGGAGTGTCTTAAAAGATTCTCTCTGCCTACTGTGTGCGGGATACAGCACAAAGCTAAAAAAATTTTTTTTTGATTGGCCATACTTTTTTTAAATTACTTTAAATTTATTAATAATTACTTTAATAGTATATAATGGTAATGGTACGCAAAATATTATATATACGCGAACCTAATCTTAAAATAATTAATTTGTGAAGTAGAGTTCATCGTGCTTACACTCATTGCTTTTAGCTTCTCGCACAATTGCATTGCGTGTTAAGTGGCAAAACTCAACGGCTTCGTGTTGAAAAAATATATAATTCATTCTCTCGAGTAGGAATCAAACTTGCGACTGCCGAATTTACAGTCAGATGCTGTGCCGCCGCGCCACAAGAACCTACTTAATACCTCAGTATTGAATCCAAAGTGCTCTCATTAATAAAAGAGATGCTTGAAATAATAATGAACAAAAAACATCACTTCTCTTAATAAATATTCATACTATGAGATGGCTTAACAAAAACTAAAAAGCAAGTAAAACTTTATCCATTAATTGTACGTCGGTTTTAAAAAAAACATTTACGTTATATCTTCGTATGACTTGTGAATAATTTAAGCTTATTTCTACAGTTACTATTTGATAAAAATGATTTTTGGAAATATGATTTTTATTATTTATATCAATTATATTCAATAATTACATCAATAATTTACATCATTTTTTGACGAAGCTTACTTTTTTGAGAAGAATGAACAGGTTTCGAGCTCTTTCTACATGACCAATACGCAGTCAATTGTGTGAGTGTGAGTGTAATTGACAAAACTACGAGAAGAAAAAAAGTTTAACCCAAATGCATTGGAACAAGTAGATATTCTAAAATATCCGAAATCTCAGATGTTAACTGCAATTTAATAATATTGTACCTAAAAAATCCCATATCATATAAACAATGCCTTATCTATCTTTATGTAGCAAGCGATCCGATAAGTGGCCAAGAGGCGGGGAACTCATTTGGTTCGGAATTAAGAATTAATTCGCCCGAGCTCTCCTATGGTGCGCCGATTAATTTCTCAACGCCCGTGGATTAGCCTATACAGCTCTAGAATTGAATTTTAATTGGGAACACCTGATTTAATTCGTAAAAACCATTTAAAGGTAATCCTCTGAAAATTTGTCAGAAATTTCGTTTTTGGGATTGTATTTTGTTTAATTTAGTTTATATCTTTTGGCTTTTATTGAAAGTATTTTTACCCATTTCCTGCCTTCTTTAAAATTGACAAATTATGTAATTTTCACTTCGCACGGAATCCAACCCCGTACTTTGCAGCGCATCATAGATTTATAATAAAGGTACTTTTCACCGATGTACATTTTAATCTCAAATTACGAAACGTATTATGACAAATACATTTCCTTAAATTATTTTATACTATAAATTTAATTTCAATATAAATTATAGTGTCCTTTACAAATTAATATTATATTGTTTTACAACTGCATTCCCAAATTCTTATTTCGATTAAAAGCTTGTTTGTAAAATAATTTAATATTAAATAAAGTATAATGTATGTACACAATCTCTTTGTTTTACACACAATCAATCAGAATTATTTGTTTTTTTTTTTTAATTTTAAAAAATGATCTTTTGTAAAATAATTAACATTTAATTGGAACATAACGATACATAATGATATTTTATTTAAGACTGTGGCTTCGATTCCCCATCAGGGGGATAATAATTACAAATATATTTATAAATATTTTAGGTTATTTCACTTCAAAAGAAGCAGCTGTGGTGTCATGCAAATCGTAACAATCAAATGAATGATAGTTTTAATGTATTTTCTGCGTAACTATTGGAAAAGTCAGTCTTTACTGTAAGTATGCTTTTCATTATTTATTTAAAATTTTTATTTTCTCGGTCTAGTAGTTCAACCAACGTTTTAATGGGAAACGGACTGTCTTAATATTAGGTCCCCAGGTTCCCTCTCCCTACCCTGCTATGAAGAGGATACAATGTCTGCTAAAAACATATTTTTCACAGGCTTATAACAGCACTCAGTAGACAGACTACCAACATGACTACTTTCACATGACGTGGAGTACTGTGACGTGGTGCATACGAGATTGACAAACAAAATAGTTATCTTATGAAAATTATAACCAATTAAATAACAAAAACATCTAAATGTTCAACTATTTCTTCAGTATGAGCTCTATTGAAAGACCTAAAATCTGTTAAAGGGACCCAACAATTTGAATTAGAATTGAATTCAATTGAGTAAACATAGTACAACACAATTGTTTACGTATTTGTAACTATTTAGGTGTTAGCATACCTGTACCGTATATCGGCCTTTGATGTTTGTACTAACGTAAACGTTATGTGATTGGGTCCATTGATGTATAATATGAAAGATCTCGGATACTACCAGGAAAGTCTAGGTTTTAACACCTGGTGTTAAGACAATTCTTTCCTCACTTTCTACTTAATTTTTTCGAGACATTGTGACAGCGTTGAGTGACCGAACTCAACGCCACGGCTTGTCTAGTTTTTAAATTGCTTAATATTTTATATTCTCGCTCTAGTAATGAGGCAAGCCACGAAACAAATATTATACAATTAGTACGAGTATGAATACATATATTTAATTTGAAAACATCATTCTAGAATGTTTTACATTTTTGTATTCTATCTTTTCATTAATTAAACGTGTTTAGAGATAAAGCTCCGCTTCTAAGAACGTAACCGGAAGAGAAAATGACTTTTCTAATCCGTCTAATTAGACAGCCTTTAATTAATATTGTTTGTTTAGGAAAAGCTCGTAATGAGCTTTCTTTTTATTACCAAGTGATGTTATTGCTTGAATTTATATTAAATGTATAATACTACTTAAAGAACTCGAAATATCCTCTATATGGGTAGTGGAGAACGGATGGACACCATATTATTACAGACTAGCGACCCGCTCACGGTTTCACCCGCATGCACTACACAATTATTTATTTTATAACTCTCTTTCTAAAATACTAGCACATTATTAATTACATTATTATTTTAAAGACAATATCTATACATTTAGGATTAAAGATACCTCTAATTCAATAAAACAGTTATTTGGCAGCATCAATCGAATCGAAATTATTATTTTTATTTATGATGCGATTAAAATAAAACAAACACTAAATGTTAAGGGAAGCTTGTTAAAATACAATAGTGAAAACTATATTTAAATAGATTAAGCCATTTCTGTGATTAGCGTGCACAAGCGCACAGACACACATATAAACAGACCAATAGCAAAACAGAAAGAAAAAAAAACTTTATTTGGGGTTTTATTACATTGATGCATGTACCAAATGATAGATTTTCTCGTCTATTTTCCAGGAACAGATACCAATCAGATAAGGTTTATTTGAGATATAAGTTTTTTGTTGTGAAAATGTAAATCAGCATATCTAAAATTTCAATTACATTCTTCCCAATTATTTATAATCAAATAGCAATTTCATATCTGCAATTTCTTTCATATCAGCCATTGCTTATTTGTATATTATTTTAAAATATCTAAAACAATAGACAAATATTGATAAATTAATAAGGAAAACGGTAACCATTGATACGTAGCCCTTCAAATATTTGAAATGTACGAAGAATTTGTTAAGCCCCTACAAGAAAGTGCCCAATACGATTTGACAGAACGCTACTTAAATATACCGTCGCATAATAATGGCGTCGAAACGTCATTAATTTTCAAATTAAATGCGATTTTACGGAATTTAATCAAAATGTTTAATCTCTATGAGTGTAAATGATGGCTTGGATGATTGGATTTAAATTACTTTTACCTGTTCAATTTTGATTTCATTGTGTGTTTATGTTTTTGTTTGGTGCTACTGTAAAATTAGAGACCAATGTGATTGTAATTCGTAGGAATAGATATTACTATTATTAAATTCATTTTCTCGTCATGGTAACAAGACAAAGTGCAGTGTTAAATTCCACCACTTAACACGCAATGTTTTGATAATTGGACGGATAGTAGAAAACGAAATATCTTCATATAATACTAGGTTTCCCTCTGCCTATCCTGTTATGCACTTGACGCTTTGGGTTTGCGTAGAGACGTCATCTCACTGTGCGTTCTCTACCGCATTTCTACTGCATTATCATGGAGAGTGTTCTGAAGAACTGTTTGACCTGTTACCCGCCGCCCAAATTTCTAACCGCACAGTACGTCACAAGCTAAAATACCATCCACACCACCTGGACGTGGCACTCCACTACTGTTGTTTCAATCTAACACAGTGAGACCAAACAAAAAATTTTCTTTTTTCAATATGAAAAAAAAAAAAAATTAAATTAGCTTCACGCTGTATCCCGCATACAGCAGGGTAGGCAGAGGGAACCTAGTGTTAAGACACTCCGTTCCCCACTTCCTGTCGAAATCTGGAGGCATTGCATGTTGAGTGGCAGAACTCAACGCCGCGCTTAACCTCGACACCAGAGCGAAGAAATGGAAATATAAATTTAAGTAAATATTTCATCTCCTCGAGTGGGGATCGAACCCACAACCAGTCGGTTTTTGCAGTCACACCTTGTGCCGCTGCGCCACGACCGGCCTCAATATGGTTATTTTTTCAATATGGTTTAATCTTAATTAAAGTTAATACAACCTAAGCTAAATCTAAACTAATAAGACCTGAATATTTGATATTAATTTCCTTGATACCTCTATGCGATCTCAAACAGACAGACGGACAACAATGTGATCATGTAAGGGTTCCGTTTTTCCCTTTTGAGATACAGAACCCTAAAAGCATCGGAATCGATTTATCAGTTTGGGAGCTACGATGCCACAGACAGAAAAATAGATACACACATACATACGTATACACGTACAAAGACATGACAAACTTACAACACCTCTCTTTTTTCGTTGGAGGTAAAAAAAGATATTACAAGCAAAAACTATACTCAACATTAAAGTAGCTTTTTTCTAATAAACAGCCGTCGTTAGAATACAGGGTCTCCCTGGACATTGGCGTGAAGATAAATCGTTACGCAATCGTCCTTAACGAGGGGTCTGGGATCTATAGAAGAATTACAGCACACTAATGAATTAAGAGTCCCTACATTACCGTCGAATCATTGGATTTTTCTTTAGTTGCTTTTGAATATTTCTACGGTGTTTTAGTAAGAGTTTTGTAATTATAGTTTTTTTTTTGTTGTAGAGAATATCAGTACATTTTGTTGTTTATTTTATATGAATTGTGGTTTTATAATTTATAATACCTAGGCAAACAAGACAAAGCGTGGCGTTGAGTTCCGACACACAACACACAATGTCTCGAAAATACTTGAATGCGAAAACTAAGCGGAAGCTAATAAAAAAATACTTTACATTAGTTAACTTACTGCACTTTCCTAGGTTTAAATGTCAACTTTCAACGCTTCCAACACATTTACCAGCAGTTGACTTCGTAAATATGTTTCAGACAGTTTATTTATAGAAGGTAGAGGAATATAATCATGTTATAATGTTTTTTGTAATTTAATGGAGATTATCTTTAAAAATTCTCTTTTAATCATACTAAAACTATCGTAGTAATCTGTAAGTTGAATTAAAAGTAACCAAAAATAATGTGAAATATTAAAAAATGCTCCAAAAATTGCCTTTTACAAGCGGTTTAGTTTTCAATAAAAATTGCATTTGTATTATTTTAAAATAAGTTTAACCCCTGATTTAGTAGAGTCGCTGTCTCTAGAGTCTAAAGCATTATGAGAGAGCTCCTTTATACTTGTTGATTAAAAATTGCTTCATTGTTCGTATGTGAAGTAAAGTGCTTTAGTAGGAACCATCGGTACCGATGGGATTTACATACATATTAAACTACTTTGTTACTAAATGTCAATTTTAAGGGAGTACCTAGAGGCTGCAAAAGATGCATGTTACTTTTAATATAATCTATATTGTACATGCATCGCCGTTCGAGCCGTGTCGTCGAGGCCGTCGTGGCGCTAGGGCACAAGAGTGTGACTGTAATATGACGGTTGTGGGTCTGATCCCACTTGGGTAATATTTATTATTTATTAATATTTTTATTTCTTCGCTCTTCGCACCAAGGCAAAAACCCGGTGTTTAGTTAATTGAGCTTCGAGAAAATTAGCAGAAGGCGGGGAACGGAGTGTCTTAATACTAGGTTCCCTCTACCTACTCTGCGATGTGTGGGATACAGAGTGAAGGTATTTTTTTCGTATATTTTATTTGTACATGCATGAAAGACATTACATATTCTTTTTTACTACTGGAAAATACATTTACGCACACCGCCCGTACTGATCGAAAAAAGGTCCATACCGATGGATGGTACTGTTATGAGGTTCACCGGTGAATCCTTCTACCAGTATATAACCCACTTAGCCAAGGTTAACATAGCCTTAAATGTGACCTAGAGTCTCATCTATGGAAATATATTGCATATCCTTAATATAACATAGAATAAGTATTTTCAAAAGTGAATTCAACCCACAACTATCAAAGTTAACGAAATCTAAATGCCGCTGGCAATGAGAACTTAGTAATTAGTCACTTTGCTTTTAATATTTAGCTACTATAATTTGCATATTTAAGTAATGTCTAACAGAGAAATACTCGTATATAATTTTTTTATTACGCTACGTTGAAATCGAATCCTCATATCCACACCTACTTTTAAAATATTTTAAATAATTTGACAATGACGTCAGTTCAAGGAAATTTCTTAAATATTAATTCTCCAACCAAAAGTACTTTGAAATTGAAATTGAAAGTATTAGTAAAGTGGTTAGCAGAAATGTTCCTTTTTCAAAGAACGATGATTAACAACTTGTTCCGCTTCATAAAATGTTTAAAGGTTGCACCATTTACATAATAAGGGAGTAAGAAATTATAATTAATATTTAAAGTGTAAAAATTTTGAGACCACTTAGATTCAAGATAATGAGGATCGATAATGTAAACAAAAATTTTTCTTTCTTCTTTGAAGATTGCCGGGAAGGTAGAGACATCATAGTATTAGTAGTGTTAGTTTTTTTTTTACTTAAAAATTTTCTGTCTATACAGATCTGAAAAATAAATATATTTTAAAAAATGCGACCGTTATTCCTAGTTTTTGATAATTATAAAATTTCTTAATAACTTAAGTAAACAAATAAATAAATATTAAAAAAAAAGTTAAATTATGTAGTAATTAATATATCCTAAATGAACGAAAAGTAGAAGAAATATTGTTACCAATATTCTTATATGTATGTATAAAGATTCAACACAGGTTCGAGCTGCCTTATCTCTATATACAGTATGGAAGTGTCAGCACCACTTTAAATGAAACCACAGTTTTAACTACTCTATAAAAGCCTAATAAAAGTCTACTCTATAAAAGCCTAACAAATAAAAAAACCCATAAATGAAAAAGTTATTTTTTCAAACAAACTAAATAATAAAATTATTGTTGTAATATAAAACCCCATTTATCAAGAACGACGCAGGCACACATAAACCTATCAAAGGGAAACCGTCGCATACGCCTCATTCCGAAATCGAGTCGTAGGCAAAGTTCAAAGTTGATAAACCTTTAGTAGTTTTTTGTGGTAGTATGTGTTAACGTTATTAGTATCTATGCGTAACTACGTCACACGAAATACAGGTATGGATAAACATCGTGAAATGAAAAAAAAAATCCTACGTCTAAACTGTTGAGGTATCTTGATTAATTTCTTTAGGTATGAGTTTAAAATATTTTACCGTATATGCTGTTCCCGTAAAAGGAGCGCTGAGACTTCCACCTTATATAACAAAACAATAAAACATTTTGTCTGTACATTTAGTAAGTTTGACCGAAATGGATATGACACTTAAAAATTTTTATTTTTGCTTTCTATTATTCGAAAGCAAAAATATTTTCTTTTCAATTTCTTGTCTGTCTGTCTGCCTGTGTACTGAACCAATTTACTTAAAACTTTCATTAATTGCTTTGTTTTAACTCAGCATAACATTTAAAGTTTATTTCATCAAAATCGGTGCATTAAAAAAAAAGTTATCGTCATTTGAATGAACTCAAGGCATTAGTTTGCCCGCGAAGATTATATAGCAATCTATATCTTTACTTATACTTATAATAAATGTATAATTGAAAAAAATAATAAATAAAATCAGCTTCACGCTGTATCCCGCACACGGCAGGGTAGGCAGAGGGAACCTAATGTTAAGACACTCCGTTCCCCACTTTCTGCCGAATTCTGGAGGTATTGCGTGTTGAGTAGCAGAACTCAACGCCGCGCTTAACCTCGGCACCAGAGCAAAGAAAATGGAAATATAAATTTAAGTAAATATTTCATCTCCTCGAGTGGGGGTCGAACCCACAACCAGTCGGTTTTACAGTCACACTTCGTGCCGCTGTGCCACGACTGGCCTATAATTCATCAATCATCAATTTATTACAAACAATTATACAGGTCATGTATAATTGTTTGTAATAAATTTGTATTTTTAAATAACTGTATAGTATGTATTTAGTAAAACGTAGTTTTCGATAAATATAATAATATATGAAGTGAAATTTGACATTTAAACCGCATTTTTTAACTATCCGAACAGTTACAGTTTAACTTTAAGCCGAATAGATGGTGCTGTGCATATAATATCATTTTCTGAATCGTGCTGGTAAGATTTTTGGCTAAAGAATGACATTAGAAATTTTTTGATTACACGACTGTTGATAAATTAAATATTTTTAAAGCACTATTATTCATAGTACAAACAATAAAGTAAACAAAATTGAATTGTTGGTGACGGTTACCTTCATAAATCATAACAGTTAAGTTTAAGTCGTAATTAATACAACACAGATATAAAGAACGGCTTGATCTTCGAAGAAATATTAAGTAAATACATAGATTCTTCGGTTCGTTCGTTCGTTTAAAAAAAACTATAAAAAAATGCCTAAAAACATCTTTTCTACGTGTACTCTGTAATACTAATTAAACAGCTGTTCAGGAGTTAATATGCAAGCATTACAATTATCAATCAACAAAGAATATTATGAATCCTTACCCAAATCAATGATTTAACATTTAAGGCTGTTTCTGAAGGACTAAATTAAATTATTCACTGACATCAAGCACATTAAACAGAGTTTTACAATAATGATAAGACGTATATAACATAGGTTAAAAGAATCTAATATTACAAAAATATATACGTATAATAAATAATTAGCTTTATGTATCAATGCTCAAAGTATATTATTATAAATATCAAGTATCAACATTGATCTTATTTTTTAATTTAAAACAATCAAAAACCCTTATAGAAATTATGATAATTTAGTACAAAAATCATATTAGAAGTCATTATAGTTGTCAGTCAATTCTGTTTATTAAATCGAAGCCGAAGCCGAATTAAGGCGAAGCCGAATTAAGGCGAAGCCGCGGGCGGCCCGCTAGTATGACATATATAGAAAAAATAAAAGAAACAGCTTCACGCATTTTCTTTTATAGCAGATTAGGCACACAAGTAATCGTGTGTTAAAACTCTTTGAGATATTGCGGGTTGAGTGTTGAAATTCAACACCGTACTTTATCAACCAGAATCAGAGCAATGAAAAAATTAATACGACAGTGACTCACCCGAGTAAAAGCGAACCTACAATCATATACCTTACAGCTAGAAAGGTACAGTCCAAACCCAAAAAAAATATTACAATATAACTAAATTTTCTATTATATAATCAGCTTTATGAGCCATATAAATAAATGTGTATAACAATATAATACAGAACAATAACAATACAGAACAATAGAATAATGGAAAGATATTTTGTAATAAAAACGTTCCTCGCTTTCCGCTCGATCTGCAAGATGAGTGGCGGAACTCAACGCTGCGTTTTATCTAAAAATAATTTAAATAATTTCTTATCAGAGCGAGAATGTACAAGGTGGAAGTATTAGTGCTCCTTTTACGGGAACAGCATATATGGTAAAATATTTTAAGCCCATACCTAAAGAAATTAATCAAGATACCGCGACAGTTTAGACGTAATTTTTTTTTCATTTCACGATGTTTATCCATAGATGTATTTCGTGTGACGCAGTTACGCATAGATTCCAATAACGTAAACACATACTATTACTAAAATACTACTAAAGGTTAAGCAACTTTGAACTTTGCCACCTTTTATAGGCTTTTATAGAGTAATTAAAACTGTGGTTTCATTTAAAGTGGTTTCACTTCCATTCTGTATATAATAAATTTATTAGTTCTTCCTAGTGAGCGAATCAAACACACAACCACCGTGTTGCTCTCAGATGCTATCACCGCACCATGACGTCTTTAATAGTACCTATCTAAAAAAATATTGTAATACAACTAAAACTGATATCTATTATTAAAACCAACTTTAAGAACCATACAAATGTTTACGAAAAGATAATACAGAATAGATACAGTAGAATAATAGAAAGGGATTTTGTAATGAAAACGTTCGTAAGTAATCCTTTTAGAATTAGGTTAGGCTTGAGATGTTCATTATAGAGCCATTTATGTGGATTTTATATTATATAAGCAGACATGGCGAAGTGGCTAGCTATTAACGTGACGTGTGGATTCAATCCAACTCGAGGGAATGATTTTCGGAGGGTATTTTTTCCTCTGATAACAAGACAAAGCGCGGCGTTGAGTTCCGCCACTCAACACTTGTGTGTCTCAAAATTAAGTGGAGAATAATGAACAGAATGTATTAACACTGAGTTTTTATTGTTCGCTTCCACAACAATATACTATAAACACCTTTCTCTTTGTAGTCTAATGTAAATAAACACAATGAGCAATTGTAACAAAATGAATGTTTGTTTGTAAAGTTAATATATTACGTCGTAATTAAGGGAAGTGCAAATTAATACGATATCGATTACACTACGCCCATTGCGTTCACACTTTTATTTAATGAGTGTTTTCTTTCTTTTTTTTTTCTTTAGCTTCACGCACGCACACATGAGGATAGGCAGAGGGAACTTGGTACGAGTGTCTTAACACTTCGTTCTCTATTTTGCGCCGAATTTTGGAGGTGTGTTAAAAGTCGATGTGATGTCATATACATAATTATATATGTACGTATACAGGGATAAATAAAACCTCAAAAAAATACACTAACTAACACTAAAATTTCGACAAACTTTAGGATATTCCCACCATGGATGTTTAGGATATTTAGTAGACAGACAGTGACATATATTTATATCATTAATTTCCTAGACAGTGACATATATTTAGTTTATCTTGAGCGAACTTCAAATTAAAAAGGGCTCTTTAATAGACATTTCATTTAAACTTATTTATCGTTGCGGGGGGTCGCCCCCAGCTATAACTGGACAGTATATTTATTTCTCAGAATGAACTGGGACGTGTTATCTGGGATGCTGTGATTTTTCTCATCTTGAGAAAATTCTTGAGATAGATCTTTGTCATTTTATCTCGACCTTTTTGGTGATGTGTATTCATTGTTACGCTTTTACTGAAATAATGAAAGTGTATTTTTGTAGGTTATTTAACTTTGTTTAGTATTTTCTTTTCATTTATAATTATAATGATTTACTAATTATAATTTTCAAAATGATGATTTTTTTTGCACACTCAACAATGGTTGCGAGCTTGCGTCACATCCAAACCGTCAGATTATTATATAAGAGCTTTTTTTCAGGTTCACTTAACATCGCCTTAGAAAATCTGACGCGCTCGATGATTTTTTTTTTTTCATTTTAAACTCTTACGAGTTCGTATGACCACCTCCATCACGGAATCAGTCAGATTAACATATTTATTATACATTTTTGAGAATACATAGGAAATTAATGATATCAATATCTGGCGCACTCGAGTATGTCCATGCAACAGTTTTTTTTTTACATTTTGGAAAATCTATTGCCGTTCACCGATCAAAGAATATGTATTGTATGACATTTTTCTTGTTATCATCTTCAAGCTTTGCAACCCAATAGGTCTCTATAACCCCCGAGTTAGCATCTTCGCCTCCCGTACTATAGTGATTTACTAATTAAATAAATCAACATCTATAAGTGGCTAAGTACAGTTATTTATTTTTTTATGACGGATGACAGAGAAGAACAGTGAAAAAACGTGAATAGGAAACTCACGCCTGGATTTAACTCCGGAGTAATGCAGAAAATACGCAAACGTTTACAATACTCGAAAACAGTTTTTTTTTAAAATAAAATCTAATTCCTGATCTATATCAATATAATCCTAATCTACATTACACTGCACTGCACTATACTAGCTACTACTAAATACTAGCTTCATGCTTTATCCCTAGCAGGGTAGTCAGAAAGAACGGGGCGCCAAACGCTACGGTCTCTACATACCTCTTTCGCCTCGTCCACTGTCATCAATCTCTTCATACATGCCCTTTTCAATTCCTCCAGTACCTTTGATACTGTGTTTTCGAAGGTCGACCGAAGTCTCCTCCTACCTCTCTTACTACTCACTTTTCCATCATTTCATCGTCCTTCGAAAGCACCCCTATCATTCTACAGGTTAGCGAGCAACCTCGAAAATTAAGTTCTCACTAGAAAAGCTTCGTATTTTCCCTGAAGTTATTCGTTAACCTTTCATCTCTTTCATTTTTTTATCAAAAATCTTTCATTCTCTGCCTTTTCACGCTTCATCTTTATCAATACTTTCGTCTGGTGCTTCTGCAGCATATACTCTTTCTTTTTTATCTCTCTCATACTTTTATCCTCACCTGAGGCTTTATAATCCTGCAAAGCCTTTTACTTTTTTCTACAGCATCTTCCACTTCATCATCCCATCATTCGTCACGCATTTTGCTAAAGCCTTTTTTTCCTTTACCACATACCCCAATCACTGCTATGATACAAATATACAAAAAATCTTATATTACAATACATAATTTAGATTTATATATATTATATTTTAAGTATAATTAAAATTATTACAAAAATCATCCAAAATCCAAGAGCATCTTAGCTTAAATGAATCGCTAAATACACCCGCAAACCCTAAACCGTGCCATAACGAGAGGATGTTGCCTAAAGCGTCATGCGCGACAACACTCAACTACTTCATTACTGAAGCACAGTACTTCTACTTATATCTAGAACTCTAGAACTTCTATACATGTTGAAATAAAGGCTAAATTCCAACGGAATAACTCGGTACTCGGCCAGCCGTGTATAACAACGTGAGCGAGCATAATGACAGGAAAATGAATGCTTTGTACAAAATATGGACCAGGTTAGGAAGTTAATAGGTGAACGTCGAATATTTGCTGAATTTTGATGTTTGATGTCGATGTTTAATATGAAATTATGATAAAACATAATATATGATTATATGTTTCGTGCACATACGTCAAACGTCGTCCGCGGGGTCTCCGGAGACCGGGATGTATTAACCAATGATGCTGATCCCATTACAAAAGCGAACGATCCTAAATATTTAAGTAGGGCAACAATCGCAGAAACACGCGCTACACACATCGTCCCCGTCGGTGTAGACGAGGTCCCAGTTTTTCTGCCTAGGCGCAAAAAGAGCACGCAAATAAAATTCCAAAAGGGTATCAAGCGCCCTACCCAGTAAGCATTCCTAGCTCGGACCGAGCAAAGCAATCCTCCGCTACAAACAGTATACGCCAGCCGCGGAGTCTCACAGCAGACGCCCTTGCGACAAAGTGTTATCATTTGTTGCTACCTTCCACGGTAACCAAACCTAGATCAGAGCTCTTCTACCTCGGCCTCCCAAAACTCGGTGTCGCTATATAGGCCATTAGGGCCAACAGCATACTGCTCAGTCGAAAAACGAAAAAACGAAAACGGCCACAACTATATAAATATTTTTTCATCCTCCCCCTGTGTCCCGCACATAGCAGGGTAAGTATCCCTCTACTTACCTACTTATTGTTAAAACACACCTTTTTCGACTTTCCATTTAATTTTTGAGACATTGTATATTGAGTGGCTGAACTTAACGCTACTCCATGTCTTGTAAAAAGAAGGAAGAAAGGAAGACGTGAAAATTAATAATTCTTATGAGTGACCTCTTATAATTTCCCCTTCAAATTTTATTATTATATTATTAATAATATTTTCCAAATACAGAGAGCTGAGTATTTGTACAGTTTCCTAGCTTACATGTTGTTTCGCTGATTCATTATTATCAATGTATGAAAAATGACTGATTTAATTATTATTAATAATTAAATCAGTCATTTTTCATACATTGATAGCAAAGTCACGTTTAATGTAATTAGACTCGACAAGCCATGCGACTAATACTGACAAGCTCCCTTCATATTCAATCATAGAGCTAATTGTTGATAATTCCCTCAAGTCAGACTAACTTGTGAACTGATTGAATAGACACATAAATACATACAGACACAAACGTTCAGTACCTACTGAATCAGCTTCACTCTGTATCCCGCACACATCAGGGTAAGCAAAGGGAACCTAATGTTAAGACACTCCGTTCCCCACTTTCTGCCGAGTTCTGGAGGCATTGCGTGTTGAGTGGCAGAACACAACGCCGCGGTTAACCTCGACACCAGAGCGAAGAAATGGAAATAAAAATTTAAGTAAATATTTCATCTCCTCGAGTGGACATCGAACCCACAACCAGTCGGTTTTACAGTCATACTTTGTGCCCCTGCGTCACGACTGGCCTCATCTAAATTAATGATGTTTCTTATTATTTCTTCACCTCACCTACTGAAGAATGTATTTTTTTTTATTGAAGCAATTATATCCTGTATACATCATATTTTTTTAAATATTTTATTGTTAAAAAATTAATACATATAATAAAAAAAATTAGAATCGGCGGGCAGGAGCAAGGTATTGACCAATTGTACTTTCCCCCCTAATTTTCCTTACTTTGATAAATTATATTAAAATATATCAAATGTTAGTTTTGAAATATATAAATTAATAATTTATTTTATGTACAATGAAGTGAGATTGAACCCAAAACTATTGGATCAGAATACACAATATCCATCTAACACTATTATTAGTTTACATTTTTTGTATTTAATTTATGTGCTCCTACATCTTTCACAATATTACAACATCTTTTCTTTGTGTCGTACATTGTTATATTTCTTGGATACTCTTAAATTGATCATTTGTATAATAAACGTTATTATATCAGTGTTATAGTTTTAAAAGTAAAAAATCATTTTTATCTTTTATGTTTTTCAAAGCCAGCAAAATTCAGCGGAAAATGGAGAGCGGAAGTGTTTTAATGAGAATTGAGTGTCTTAAGGTTAGGTTAATGAAAAAAAAACGGTTTTGCAAGAAAGAGGGAGAACTTAGTAATATATTTCCCCATACTTAAATTAAAGAAGTTGTGGGGTTATAAAAATGTTATATAATATATTTAGAAAAAAAAAAACAAACTCACGCTTGTCTACAACAAATATTACAAGTCACACAAATATTATATATATGATTGTAACTATAAAGAACATTTTTGAAGGACATCTTTGAAGAGTTGTGCTCCTGGCTCCATCATCAGATCAACTTGATGATACCATATTATTATTTCACCACCTAAGCTACAAATAATTAAAAAGTTTTATGATGATACACGTATTACAAGAAGATCAAATTTCGTTTTTTTTTGGAAATGGCGAAGGCCTTCTTCCAAAAAAAATTATGTTTTTATAATAATTTAGTAAAATTTGTTTAATAATTTATATATTTTTTAATTATTTATTTGAATGCGCTTATTGAAGGTACCCATGTCGTATCAAACTGGAAAAACTACCGCAGGTAGATCAATCCACAACTGTGTGATTTTTTAATTTATTATATAGTTACATAATAACAATTCAATTTAATAAAAGCTTAATATTTTTTTCAGCTTTACAAATTATCCCGCACATGAAGGGTAGGCAGAGAGAACCTGAGAAACTAGTGTTAAGACACTCCATTTCAATTAAGGCAATTCCGTTTTCCATTTTCCACTGCATACTGGAGCGAAGAAATAAAAATATTAAACAAGCGTAGTAAAAATGCGTAATAAATATTTAAAAAATCCGTTAAACTTATATTGTGTCCACACAATATATATCATACACCTTGAACCTTTTCAAAAAATTCACACCCAAAATTACAGGTATTTAGTCTACTCTCTTATTATTATTATTCCATTTTCATTTAAACCTAGCTAGTCTAAACCGATGGATTACATACGCCCGTAATCAGTTTTGTACATCTATTAGAGCCGATTGGGCTAAGGATCATCCACTAAAGCTAATTATCCATGACATTGCCTCTGTACACAAACGGAATACGTACAGTAATACCTAATATGACATTGAAATTTGTAATCTGGTTTAGCTGCTTATATTGATCTAAATTCATGATGTTTCGTATTATTTTTTCATAAATCAACCTATATTTTTTCTCATAAGAATACAGTGGATAGTCGTGACACATCGGCACAAAGGTGTGTGCCTGTAAGCGTGACAGTCACAGTCCACTCGTAGAAATTAAATATTTTTTTTTTAGTTCTTCGCTCTGGGGCAATTTTTATAAGTTTCCTAAGTTTCCAAAAGTAAAAAAAAAACAGTAGAATAATCTAGAAACATATATACGTACATAAAAATAAAGTGGAAGGTATACGAAGGAGATACTTTGTTTTACTTTTCGGCTATTTCCTTTAGCATTTCAAGAGTGTCCTTGTATTTAAACAAAACAATACAACATGTAATCTGACGCTACCGATAACACATCCGGGGAAATCCTCAAATAATTGGTACTCACGTAGTGTCTGGAACTAGCTTAATTGCCATTGTTCCCTAATTTGTTCGCGTCACCACCGTCCCTCGAGAGAGCCACTGGTCATTATGTATGGACAAACAATTTTAAGCCTTATCTCAGGAATAGAAAGTCGAATTTAAATATAGGTTCTTTCTTGCTACCCTGAGGTATACTCGGTGTGCATGTCATGGGTAAATTGTATCAGCATGTAAAGTGTGGTGACGTCTCTCTCCAATACGTTAATTTTGCGCTTGTGTGAAAGGGATGAAAAATATTAATGCCTTTTTTTGTTGAAAGCAGACGGATGGTGCAATTTTTTATTTCATGTAAGAGATTTAACGTTTTCCATAATATATTGTAGTTTCTGAAAACTTTTAATACAAATTAATTTTTAAAATTATTTAGTATTTTATTAATAAAAAATAAATTAAATCAGCTTCACGACAGAAGGAACCTAGTGTTAAGACACTCCGTTTCACACTTACCGCTGAATTTTTCGAGGCAATGCGCGTTGAGTGGCGAGACTCAATGCCGGGCCTTTGCCTTGGTGCCAGAGCGAAGAAATAAAATATTTATAAATAATAATGCATTCCCTCGAGTGGGGATCGAATCCATAACTATCAAGTTACACATTATACATTATATACTCAAATGTCAATTCCAACAAATATTTAATATAATCATATTATATTTAGTAAATATTTAATATCAAAAAGCAATTCAGTTAAAAAAGTGCCAGGAAACGGACAGTTTTCAATAAAATAGTTTCTATTATTTTAAGCATTATAAATGTGACCAGTAAAAGAAAAAAAGAATTAAATAAATACTTATTTTGAAAACGTATAAAAATTTGAACGTAGCGGGACTCGAACCCGCGCGTCCTGGAAACCGACCAGGTGCTCTGACCACTAAGCCATACGTTCTCAACAAACTACGTCGAAATTTTTATACGCTTGTTACAACTTATTATGTTGTTAGTATCTCTGTAGGGAGATTTTTACAAATTTCCGCTACCCAAAGATAATTACTAAGAATTATCGTTTTGGCAAGAGAGAGTACTATTTTTTAAATATTTTTTAAAGTGTTATTCCACACTTAGGAAAGACAAATATTTATTTAGAAAACGTATAAAAATTTGAACGTAGCGGAACTCGAACCCGCGCCTCCTGGAAACCGACCAGACGCTCTGACCACTAAGCCATAAGTTCTCATCGAGCTACGTCGAAATTTTTATACGCTTGTTACAACTTATAATGTTGTTAGTATCGTATGGCTTAGTGGTCAGAGCGCCTGGTCGGTTTCCAGGAGGCGCGGGTTCGAGTCCCGCTACGTTCAAATTTTTATACGTTTTCTAAATAAATATTTGTCTTTCCTAAGTGTGGAATAACACTTTAAAAAATGTTTAAAGAATTAAATAAGTTTAATAAAATGATCCAAATTTCCATAATCGGTAAACTAATTTGTGGACAAGTCCCCGAATAGTTACTGGCCGATATATAGGCTTAAGAGATTGCTGTGTAAAATATATCCTGTCCTATCCATGGATTAAAGAATCGTAACTTACAATAAATTATTATTCATGTTATTTGTCTATCTATATTTTTTTTTATTTAAGCTTCACGCTGTAACCCGCATATAGCAGGAGAGACAAAGGGAACTTAGGGTTAAGACATTCCGTTCCCCACTTTCTTCTCAATTTTTGAGATATTGGGTATTAATTGGCGGTACCATTATTTTATACGTCAGTATAGGAAAATTAAAATATTGAATAATAGCCATTTCCCCGATTGGGATTCAAACCCACAAACTATCCTGTTTACAGTCAGACACATTCCCACTGCGCCACGACACGGACAATAGTATATTCTATCATTTTGATGGCGTATATTTTGTCCTTTTTAGGCAGAGGAAACCTGGGAACCTAGCTCAACATTCCGTTCTAAATCAGGGAACTTTCGTTTCCCACTTTCTGAGTCATTGAGGGAGCGAGGACATGAAAATAATCAGTAAACCATTCTCACGAGTGGAATTGAACCCAAAATTATCGAGTTTACACTCATTTGCTTTCGCCCCTGCGCCACGACAACCTCGATTAGAATATAAGTAAAAATAATCTGGTCTTAGTTTCTAAATGTAATCATTTTAGCTTAGCGCTAATGAGTCTATCCATCAATCACTATGAATTCCTTTTGTAGAGTACTTTGTTTTATTCTGTCATTATCTTTAGTATCTCCTAACATTTTTACAGATTTGATATTAAGATATACGAAATATAAAATTATAATATATGATAGTCGTGGCGCAGGGACATAAAATGTGATTGTAAGCGAAACTGATTATGGGTTCGATCCCCACTCGAGGACATGAAATATTTATTTAAATGTATATTTCCATTTCTTCGCTCTGATGTCGAACAGGCAATCCTCCAGAATTCAGTGGAAAGTGTAGAACAGTGTCTTAATACTAGGTTCCCTCCTCCTACCCTGCTGTGTGCGGGATATAGCGAGCTAATTTATGGATTATAATAACTTTCAGTTTATTACTTTCATTATAAAGGTCTGTATTCATAAAATAAAACAGATTTTTGAATCTGTATAGGTACTCGTATATGCATTAGCTTTCTAAATCCAGTAATTTCTACTCATTCATACTCATGAGTAAGTAGAAATTACTAGATTTAGAAAGATAATATTAATTATTATAATAAGTATGTCAAAAAGGGGACTTCTCCATACTTCCCTCGGGAACGGAAAAAGATGATGTGTTGTTTTGATTAACTCAACAACAATCAATTAAAGTTGCGGGCGACAACAAGTTTATCGCTTTATCTCGCATACGTGTTTAACGGCGGAACTCAACGCCGATGTTTGTCTTATCAGAATGAAAAAATATGAATTTTGTTATATAATTTATAATCAGAAAAATATTTTAAAACTGATACCCCTTGTTAATTCAACATTCGTTACGGTAGAGTAAAGTCCACCACTTTGCGAGCTTACGGGCAATAAAGACCAACTTTATGGTGTGTACTTAATTTGTATGATATGGTTATCTCGCGATATAAGCGAAAATCAATACTGTCTCATTAATTATACCTAAAAAATAATTCAGCTTTACGCTGTATCCTGCACACAGCAGGGTAGGCTGAGGGAAAGAAGTGTTAAGACACTCCGTTCCCCAACTTACTTAAGTTGAGCCAAAAAATGATATTAGTGATGTTGGTGAATACATCCAATAGTAGTTAGTTCGATTAACATTTGTGTTAATGTATGAAATGTATTTATGAATTCTCAATGTCTCTCAGTCACTTACACGTTGTTTGCAAAATAGATTAATAATGTATTTATACCTGAACTTATATTATTCTTCATTTTCCGTCTGAAATTAAGATATTTCATGTTGATTTAACGCCACGCCCGATTTGTGGTCGATTTCCACTCGAGGGAATGAATTATTATTATTAATACTGTTTTAATTTCTTCGGTCTGTCTGTCACAATGCTAAGCGCGGGGTTGAGTTCCGCCACTCAACAATCAACAACACGAAAATTACGTGGAAAGTGGGGAACGGAGTGTCTTAACACTAGATTCCCACTGCTTACGCTAAAAAAAATACTGCTTATGTATGTATATCAATATAATCGCAAATCCATTTATCTTGGTTATGTTACAAAAACCGAAAGACGCATCAGTAATGCTTGGAAGCGGTATTGGAGCTTCAAAGAAATAATGAAAAACAAACAAGTAGATATAATATAAAAATTAAAAGAAAGCTGTTTGGTACATGCATAATACCTGTTCTCACATATGTTTGTAAAAAATGGTTCTTTAGTGAAGAACAGTTTAGAAAAGTATAAAAATTTTAACGTAGCGAAATTTGAACTCGCGCCTCTTGAATTAGCTACGTTCAAAGTTTTATAAAAAAAAATTAAATTAGCTTCACGCTATATCCCGCACACATCAGGGTAGGCAGAGGGAACCTAGTGTTAAGACACTCCGTTCCCCACTTTCTGCCGAATTCTGGAGGCATTGCGTGTTGAGTGGCAGAACTCAACGCCGCGCTTAACCTCGACACCAGAGCGAAGAAATGGAAATATAAATTTAAGTAAATATTTCATCTCCTGGAGTGGGGATCGAACCCACAACCAGTCGATTTTGCAGTCACACCTCGTGCCGCTGCGCCACGACCGGCCTCAAAGTTTTATAGGTTTCTAAAAAAATATTTTCTTTCCTAAGGGGGGAATAACACTTTAAAAATGTTAAAAATAAAATAATGTTTTCTTTCTCTCTGACTGTAGTCAACTAAACTGTCCTTTAAATATTAAATTATTATTATGATTTATGTATTATAACAAAAAAACTAATCAATAAAAAAATGTTTGAAAAAACAGCTAGTTATCATTTACTATTAACATATACGAGTATTACATAATATATACGTACTTTATGTTCTTGAATGCGGACTTCCTAGTATTTATTGAAATAGAATTACATATTTTTTACCAGCCTATATTTGTCAAAGTTTTGGAAAATAAGTAAAAAGACAAATTTTTTGAAAATATATAAAAAATTGTACGTAGAGTTGGGCCACCACAACGCAGTTAAAGTTTATTTTTATTGGTAGCATATCTTAAGGATAATTAGTTAAGGATATCAGTTCAAACTACATTTTCCACTAATCCAATATATCTTCTGTTACTTCTATATATTTTTTTCAATACAAAAAAGGAATAAGAGATCAGGTTGGTGTAAAATGAATATTATATAATATACACAATTTTAAATCCAAAATTAATTTAAACATAAGTTTAAATAATATAAATATTAAACATATTTTTTGTACGTTTTTAAAGTGTTATATAATTCACCAATGGCTTGTTAGTACCTATTAATCGAAGCCCGAATGTCGTAGATTCAGTTTTCACTAGGTAATTAAAAAAATACCATTAATATCTGTTCTGTGTTCCGTGCATATCATTTTATATTTATATTTGTAATTCAAATTATATATATATTCGAAGGCCACAGTGCCATATAATTTTGATATATATTTAGTTATTACTAGTTAGTATATGAGGCCAGTCGTGGCGCAGGGGCACAAGGTGTGACTGTAAATCCGACTGGTTGTGGGTTCGATCCTCACTCGAGGAGATGAAATATTTACTTATATTTATATTTCCATTTCTTCGCTCTGGTGTCGAGGACAAGCGCGGCGTTGAGTTCTGCTACTCAACACGCAATGCCTCCAGAATTCGGTAGAAAGTGGGGAACGGAGTGTCTCAACACTAGGTTCCCTCTGCCTACCCTGCAGTGTGCGGGATACAGCGTGAAGCTGATAAATATTACTAGTATACAAATACGACAGCATATTAATAGTACAACGTAATGTTAGTACTTACAAAACTTCTTAACCATTGCACCAAATTGTATAACTCTGTTTTTGTGCTCATTTTATTCGGGCAAGGTTTGTATTAAAGAAAATTTTAAAAGGTTTTTTTTTCAAACATTTCTTTTTATTAACATTTAGACCGAGCTGAAGGATTTTTTGTATATAAATATTACATTGGCTTCTTTAAAAAGTTTGTAAATGTAATTTGATTCTATAAGTAGCAGGCGGTATAGGCTATAGCACGAGCTAAACTATTATAAGTCAAGAACACAAGAAAAAGTTATGCAGCGAGTCAAACATTTTTTTGTTGGCTTATTAAATTGAGGGTCAACTACATAACAACAGAAGTTGTTAAGCATTTCTTGTAAGTTATAAAAAACTTGGGTCAGATATGTTCAATATGGAGTTCTAATAGACCAACCAGCTTGACTACACAAAATCTGGATGTGCAGCTTTAGCTTAGCTGATTGACATATTTTTGTTCACATATAAACATTAAGAGATGAGCTAAACTATAAAGATAAAAATATGTCGCCTTAGCAGAAGTTGTTCAGTCTGATATTTTCATCAAAAAAAAAATATAATGATACATTGTTACAGAGAGTTGGCCCAGAGGCACAAGGGTGTGACTCTAACGCGACGATTGTGGGTTCGATCCCCACTCGAGGAAATTAAATATTTATTTAAATTTATATTTCCATTTCTTCGCTCTGGTGACGAGGCTAAGAGCGGCGTTGAGTTCCGCCACTGCAACACGCAATGCCTCCAAAAATTCGGCGCAAAGTGAGGAACGGAGTGTGTGTCTTAACACTAGGTTCAATCTGCCTACCCTGTTGTGTGCGGGATACAGCGTGAAGCTGATTTCATTTAATTTGTTACATTATTACAATAAACCAATCAATAATATAGGTCATACATACGCTGTTAATATAGGTACCTACTTAAAATAAAATTGAATTGTATAACGGTTAAACGCTTAATTATATAAAGGCGGTAGCTTTTGAAAGGTAAAATTTTGTGGTTCGACAAATCCGGCGAAAATGTCCGACGACGGGAATTTTGAATGAGCTTAAAGTACTGAGGTAAGGGTGAAAATCAGGTCAAAATGAGTATCACGTTAAGTGGAATAATCAATTAGCGTAAAAAATTAACCTATCGAGTGGTGTTATATGACATGTGATGTATAGAAGTGGTGTGTAAATGTCGATTTTTTTTTATACTTAGTACGAATAAATGACATTTTAATCTGCTAATAATTTCAGGGCTCTTGTCAATATTGAAACCATCGTGGTGCAATGCGACTGCGTCCGACTGTAAACACGAAGGCCGTGAGGTCGATCCCCTCTCGTGGGCATGAATGTTTTCATTTTCTTCCTTCGGTAGATAAAGTGCGCGTTAAATTTCGCCACTCAACATGTGAAATCTCTAAAATTAGCCGGAAAGTAATGCACGGAGTATCTAAACACTAGGTCGTCTCTAGATGTGCTCATCTGGCACCCTTGAAATATATCTTTTTATATTTCCTTTGTTGCAATGTAAAGGTAAATAGGTAGATTTCGAATCTTTGCGTAGTGTATAGCGAAACATAACACCAGCGTTTGTCTTAGTAAAGGAAGGAAGTTAATATTTCGTTTTTTAGCTTCAAACTGTATCCCGCACCCAGTGTCGGCAAAGGGAACCTAGTGTTAAGACACTCCGTTCTGCATTTTCCGCCGAATTCTTGCACTTATTGAACCCAAAACTATAGGTTTACAGTGGGTTTCTGTCCCACTGCACTATACTACCTGATAGCGTTAACAATAAATTTAATTAACAATATTCAAAAGGTAAGCTTAAATGAAATGGAATCATTTAGCATATTTTATTTTATTGTATCCAATACGCATGGATGCAAACAGTAATGGGACGCTTATCGCTGTTAATGTGTTGACGTTGGTCCAAAATATGTATTGTTGTTTATGACTGTGTGTCCTATAAAGACGCTGTTCACGATGCAATTTTGTCTACTTATGAATTTTAAATATCAAATTTTGGTTTATTACCTAAGTAGAAAAATATATTATTACATATTTTCAAAAAATAAATCTATCCAATGCCATTGTGGCACAGTGTGACGGTGTCTTATTATCTATAATAATTGATTTTCATTTCGCCATTATTACATTATTTTTACAGTTTGGATAGCTTTTTTTCATCTAATCTTGTACTTTCTGACTTTTCATATAGGTACATATAATAGCATACTTTAATTTTAACGCATTTAAAATTTTAATGGTTTATTAAAATAAATACTTACTCATTTTGTTGAATCAAAATATTTATTTTAATTGAAAAATACTAAGTGCAATTGAAATATAAGAGACACGTGAGAATTGCTTTTCCTGTATTTATAAGTCTTTATGACAACTTGACCTAAATAAATATTTTATTATAAGTGGTAATAAATTGTGGATATAATTTTTGTTTGTGCTCATTTGGTCGCTCGCTTTAGTCGTCCATTATTAGAATTCTGTTATGTTTATGCATGCTTATATTTTATTGGTCATATTATGAATATGAACATCTTTTAAAATTTAGTACTCATCCAATAGCAGAGTTCTTTACAGAATCAGTTTACATCAGTCTAAAAATTGGTCACTTAGTGAAAAAAAAAACAACTTTACGCTGTATCCTACACACAGCAGGGTAGGCAGAGGGAACATAGTGTTAAGACATTCCGTTACCCACTTTCCACCGAATTCTGGGTGCATACTATACGGCAAAATAAAGCTACCAAAATATGGCAATTTTTCCCTAGAATACTTGTACATATATTATATATACACATATACTTTTGATAATTCATTTAAATTTGTGCGTGTTTTAAAATAATATATAAAAAAAATAATAGCTTGTCTAGTCACGAATAGATCGCATCTATAATTATAGTCATTTTTTGTTTGGCGCATGCAATTTGCTTTATTACTTCTGTTCAATATACAGAATATCAGTTTAAATTGTAGCGAAAATGTTTTATTTACACGTCGTTACATTCATTTGTTATATGGATAAACTTGAAATATTGGAATTTCTTTTATAAAGAGAATAATTTTGAGATAGAGTTTGAAATACTCTTATAATAATTACAATACTGTGTAGTATTGTAATTATTATAAGAGTAATTCGATTTCACAAACGAACTGGCCAAGAATAAGCAGGCAGCCTTCACAGAATAATTTCGAAGTTGGTTAGAAAAAGAGAGGGTCTTAGGTAGTGGAGAAAACTTTTAATGGATATTTCTAAATGGAGCCTCTTAAACAAAAAATTGGTTGGGTTACAAGTTCCAAGTACTTCACTCCGCTCCTCACACTGCACCACGATGGACATCCGCACGCTGAAACCTAGGAATGCT
Organism: Heliconius hermathena; assembly: GCA_013403705.1. Lineage (NCBI taxonomy): Eukaryota > Metazoa > Arthropoda > Insecta > Lepidoptera > Nymphalidae > Heliconius > Heliconius hermathena. Next base: position 21,081 of record JAAIXJ010000903.1, on the reverse strand, counting down.
AAGTTCTTTCTTCTCAAGAAATATAATTCAAAATAATATGTTTTTCATAATATTTTAGAACAAATAACAGTATTTCCACTTAGTTTTGCATTACGTATTAGATATTTGTAACTGCGTAGATACAAGTCCAAAGACTCCAAAGACGTTCGTTATTGTGATTATTCCCGGTGATCCCCTCTAATAGGTTGAGACATTTTCCGCATCTAATTTATCATACCATTCGTAACAATCCACTTAAGTATCATTAAATAAACATTAGCAATGAGAAAAGTGAAATGTTAATATTACGTATATTTCATATCATTATTAACCCTTAAGAGCTATAATGAATTACATAACCCCTTAGTGGGTTGAATGAATTTAAAAACACCTTATTTTTAAAAGTAATGAAATTATTAATTAATTGTAAAAAATTGTGAACTACGTTTACTAGTTAGTTTTGATCTATGTTAATAAATATATCTACATATATTATGTATATGTAGATATATGTACTGATATATCTACATAAATAACTACTTATTTGTATATATTTTTGTAAAAAAATTAGAAAAAATAAAATTTGAAAATATTACTTAAACAGCTGACTACACAAGAGTTTTCTTTTTTATAACAAAATGAAATCCAAGTACAAGCCAAAGTTGTTATTTTTTCTAGGTACAAAATGTTGCCCTTAACCTCCCTAACTTTTATAAATTATATAATGTTATGTTAATCAATAGGGCACTATGACTATTATGGGTGTCGACACACCCAGGAGGCAAGCGTGTGGTAAATATTGCGCGTGCGAACGACCACTTCTCTCGTGCGTTCAAGGGCTACACACAATTCAGGAGGATACACAAAAGTGCAAAGCACTGTAACTGAAAAACCAAATCTATCTGAATGTTTTTACACCCATACAGCCTTTAAGGGTTAAAATTGTAATAATTAATAAGCGTCGCTGTATCTCGCACGCAGTAGGGTAGGCAAAGGGAACCTAGTATTAAGACACTCCGTTTCCGACTCTTCGCCTAATTCTGGAGGCACTGCGTGTTGAGTGGCGGAACTCAACGTCGCTATAAAATTGTAATAATACTTTAAATAATTGTGTAACAATAGTTTATTTTAAGTAAAAAATAAAAAAATTAAGCATAAAAATATTTTGTGGTATTAGAAGTAGCCCGATCAGAACGCATAGGTTGGGTGTCAAGAGTCCTGCTAGGTACAAAATTTTACAGATTTAATTTAAATATATTTTATGTTTATGCATTAAAATGTTACGCTCTTTGCTAAATTACAATATTATCTAACTTTATTTTTAACTACTTTAAGTAGTTAAGCACGTTAAGTTGCCACCTGTTTTTTAAATTTCTTACTATTACTATAGTTGACTTTGTCGCTTTATGAGGTAAAACTTTGTTAAAAGTATTGTCGTTAAAATAAATTGTTGCTTATAAATGTATATACTTTATAGCAATTTAGCTATATTTAAAGATTGATAGTACTGATCCGATTTTGACGAAACTTGGATTTGTTCCCTTAGTTAAAATATAATTTAATAAGTCGTAAAGTATCATATTATTATGATTTTAAGGGTTAGTTTCACTGGTTATGAATTAAAGTTTCATATAGTATATTATCTAATAATTAATGCTATCTCATAGACAAAGCTTGCTCATAGCTTTTTTATGTTTCACCATCAAACTTCCTAGCAGCTAATCTGGTAGATAATAATCACTCACCTAATAAGTCACGGAACGGCAACAGTGTAAAAAAAATATTTTCGCGTTTCGTTTCTACTACATATATAAATTATTATAGTCTGAAAACAATTTGGAAAATTATTTTAAAGAATACTTTGTGTATAAATAATTCAAGCAAAAGTAATAAAATTATTCTTGAAATTATAAAGAACTTAATTGTTTTTTTTTATATATTCAGGTATAATTTTAAATACGAAAAAAAATATTAGGTAACAAAAAACAAATCAAATTTGACTTGTTACATTTTAAAATGCCAAATATATTAATATTAGTATATTAATTAATTTTTAACAAAAAAACCGACTTTAGACAACGAATTAAAAAGTAAAAAATTTTTATAATATTTTTTTAAGTGTTGTTCCACAGTTAGGAAAGAAAAATACTTATTTAGAAAACGTATAAAAATTTGAACGTAGCGCCATACGCCATTAAGCCGGCATGGTCGGTTTCGAGGAGGCGCGGGTTCGAGTCCGAGTGAGTTTGTTAAACAAAAATAATTTAAAAAAATATTTTATAATTTTGAAGTATAATTATTTTTGTTTAATAAAATCAAAGTACGGTTTTCGTTATGTAAAATTATTTTTTACTTTTAGTTCGTTGTTTGAAGTCGGTTTTTTTTTGTTAAAAGTTAATTTATTTTATGATTTTAAGTGATGAGTAGACTTTAAGAGGATGCTTCTCAAACGAGTAGGTAGTGGTTGTACTATGTAAAACTTCAATCTTAATGAGGTATTATTTTTGTGCATACTAACGTTTTGGCATATTGACAAGACCATACATAAAAATATTCGGGCGAATAGAGAACCTCTCCCTTTTTTGCAGTCGGTTGAAAATGATAACATCCTTTTTTTTGAAGGTGATTGAAAAGAAATGCAACGATGAGGAATCTCACTTCTGACACCAATTTTAACAATGTTTTTCCTTCTTACTAACCAAAAAAAAACAAACTTGTTCAATTTCAACCAGATCCCATAATTAGAAAATAACCAAACTTTCACCAAACTATCCTTGTAGTGTATCGTTAAAAAAAGAATCATCGGAATCGGTTGGCGTGATATAGAGTTATTCATCCATTTGTCGCGCACGGATTTTCTCGTAGGTACCAATGTCAAAAATAAATTAAAAAAAAATAGGAACACACGGATAGCAGTACCTTTCAAATAAAAAAAAAACATCAAAATCTGTGTACCCAGGAAACGCATGTTTCAATAAGTTTTTTATTTCGCTATTTTAATTATGTAATTCAAAATAATTTGATTTTACTTTAATTATTCGACACACACGAGGTCGCGCATTACGTTCGAAACATTCGTTTCAACTCATTTTTTATGTGAATATTTCGAACCTAATTTATAATTTAAGAACTTCGATTGGAATCTTTGCAAAACACGAATATGTGCACTAAAACACTCAGATATCGACCAGCCTTTTGAATTAGCTGATATTTTTAAAAAGACACTCTTTCTACTAGAAATTGCTATTTGAGACCTGTGAAACAAAAAAAAATTGCTTGTCTTGCAGATAAGACTGTTCGGGACTTTATCAGCCAGTTTTGAAACTGGCCCTTAGTTTTCGCAAAATTTTTATATAAACATTTAGCAGACGAAAACCTGAAGAGGTATATATATGTATAAACACATCACGGTGCCAATCTTATGTACTTTTCATACGGTGTTATACTATATCTTTATCATCGTATGCAATTTTTTTTAAAATATAATACTAAAACGCTTAATATCAAAAGAATACTAAGAATACAACAGAAAATATGAAAATGATTATAAGTTGTTCATAAGAAGAAAAATTTGTTCAGTAACTCAAAAGCACATTGATAGCATATTTAGTGATAGCCGAGACGATTTCATCTCATATGAAACTATATCAATATTTTTGTTTTCGAAACGGGCAAAAGCATTTGACAAGTATCGCTTTGTACACAAGGTAATTTTACTGATGAAAATGGTTTTGGTGACAACAGTGTTTGCTGCAAATAGCAGTACTATGTATAAGTAGTTGATTTACGCATAATTCTGTTTCGATGCGGTTGACGGATCGTTTTCGAATAATAATTAAAATTAACAATAGTTTTGTTATTTTATTTGTATTTCAATTAATGCTATAACTTTGAATATAGAGCAAAATCGGTATAGATATCGAGATAGATACTATAGTTTATTAAAATACAAAAATAAAAATTGCGAATATATAATTCAAACACGCTCTACATGCGTCCCGCACATTTTTGAGGCATATTTATTTTCGCCTTTAAGAGCAAATATATTTGCACTGGACATTAAAATGCTTTATAATATAAAATGTAATTATTTATTGCTTTCTTTATAATAACTATAAATAACTTTATAAGTAGTAATGGCTCATATTTTATTTTAATCACGTTGATACTTAATGCATTAGAGCATTATTAAGAACACATTTAGGAGACAATAATTTTTATTTTTAATTATTTTATTGAAAATTCAGAGATTTATCTATCCATAGCTCAAAGTAAAGCCAAATTCAAATGCCCGTATACTTCAATACAGTAACCTTGACAAAGAGTTTTGATTCCATGTCGTGACTGTTTAAATACTTATTGATAGAAACGTAGGCATATTTACCAATAATAGGTATGTATAAAGTGCTAAATTCTGCCCAGCCAGGTCTAACAGAGTGGAGTGCAAAAATTATGTCGTTCCTATTTATTGAATCTGTGCCTCCACGCAAGGATCTGGTTCCTCTAGATCGGGGTGTACCAATGAAAGAAATATGTATTTAAAAAAATAATAAAAAATCGAAGTCTTAAAACTAAAGTAGAAAAAGTCTTTCAAAACGTAAAACTGGAACTGAATTAGTGTGAAAGTAAACACAACATTTATATGAGAAGTCTTTATTAGATTATTCCAGAATTTTCAGAAGCTCACAACAAGGCATATAAACAAATGGAATGATGACGCCGAAATGGAGATTGCTTATTATATATTCAAATTAACATTTACCGTCGGGTTTTCTTGTATAATTTATTTTATGTCATTCTTGTGGTAATCATATCTACAGTTTTTTATAACTTTAACATTATATCCCGCATATAGGGTAGGCAGAGGGAACCTAGTGTCAACGCACGATCTCTTAAAATCGAAACCTGAAGAGGAGAGCGAGAAGAGGGGAACGGTGAGTGTTGACACTAGTTTCCTTCTATGTCAACGCGTGAAAAGCACGACACTGTGAGTGAAAAATCAAAAATATTACCCAGCTTACATTTTCTTTAAAAAACAACACAGTAATACCTTGTTACTATTACCTAATCAATAATTTAGGTCATACGTGCGCTGTTAATATGTAAAATAAAATTTAAATTTTAATACAGTTAAACGCTCAATTATATAACGGCGGAAGCTTTTGAAAGGTAAAATTTTGTGGTTTAACAAATCCAGGGAAATTGATCGACGACGGGAATGTTAAATGAATTTAAAATAAATAGCAATGATATTATCAAAACTATACTTATATGCACAAACTTGTAGAAAATAATTGTATCAATAATTATAGAAAATAAAATTTGAACTACTTCAAAGTTAAGAAAATTAAAAAATTATTAGTGAAACTATTAATACTTATTTACCTGTTACTTAATTACCTATTTAAATTATACGTAATAGTAATTTCTTTATGTAATTTTATTGTTGGATGGCACCGACCTAATGATATCTAGTGTATAGAAGTGATATGTTTTGCACTTATAATCCGTATTTTATTTTACGCACGCACGCACGCACGCACGCACGCGCACACACACACACACACACACACACACACACACACACACACACACACACACACACACANTATATATATATATATATATATATATAAACATGTTAAATTCTCTCTAATATAAATTATCTTATAAATATATACTAGTATAGTGACTGTAAACGCGACTGATTGTGAATTCAATCCCCACTCAAGGAAATGAAATATTTATTTAAATTTATATTTTCATTTCTTCGCTCTAGGTCAAAGCACGGAGTTGAGTTCCGCCACTCAATACACAATGTCACCAGAATTCGGTGGGAGATGGGGAACGGAGTGTCTTAATACTAAGTTCCCTCTGCCTAGCCTGCTATGTCATACAGTGTGGAGCAAATTTTTTTTAAGAGCGAGGCTTTAAGTTTCGCAACACGTAATGCCTCCAGAATTTGGTAGAAAATAGGAAACTGAAGTGTCCTAATAGAAACATAATACACTAGGTTCCCAGGTTCCCTCTGTCTACTCTGCTATGTACGTGATACAGCGTGAAACTACAAAAAATATATATATTATATTTAACAGTATGTAAATATATAAAAAATATATTAAAAGAAATAAACATGCCTAACCTTGCTAGCCTCTTATAAAATTTCAATGCCAAGTAATTATCTTTGCAAAGCTTTAAAAAATCTTAATGCAATAATTAATAGTAATCTCTATATATAATATGACAGTAAAAATATTTTATCTGTACATTTAGTAATTTTGACTGAAATGGATAGAGGGACACTTAAAAAGAATAATAAAGCAAATATATATTTTTTTAATTTCTTGTCTGTCTGTCTGTCTGTGTGTCGATTTGTATGGTCACATTCTTCTCTGAAAGTACTGAACCGATTTACTTAAAAGTTTCACCAATTGCTTTGTTTTAACTCAACTTAACTACTAAAGTTTAGTTCGTCAAAATCAGTTCACTAAAAAAAAGTTATCGTCATTTGAATGAACTCAAGGCATTAGTTTGCCTGCGAATGTTATATAGCAATCGCGCTGGTAAGATTCCTGGCTAAAGAATGACATTCTAAACGTCTTGATTATATGACTGTTGATAAAAATATATATTTTTGAAGCACTATTATACAATATTTTATACAATAAAGTAAACAAAATTTAATTGTTAATGGAGATTATCTTCATAAATCATAACAGTTAAGTTGAAATCGTAATTAATTCAACACAGAGATAAAGAACGATTTGATCTTCAAGGAAATATCAATCGTTTGAAATAAATCTATATAAAAATGCCTAAAAACATCCTATCTACGTGTACACTGTAATAACTACATATTTACCAATTGTACATTCAGCTAATAATATATGTAACTAATTTAAAAACTGTACAGGAGTTAATAAATGATTGCAATCATTACAGTTATTTTACAAAGAATATTATGAATCCTTACCCAAATCAATAATTTAACATTTAAGGCTGTTTCTGAAGCAGTAAATTAAATTGTTCACTGACATCAGCACATTTAACAGAGTTTTAAAATTATGATGAGACTTACATAACATAGGTAAAAAGAACGTAATGTTACAAAAATATATACGTGTAATAAATAATTAGCTTTATGTATATTTTATAAATAACAAATATGTCGTATTATTTAATTCAAAATAATCAAAAATTCTTATACAAAATAACTATAATGTATTATAGTAAAAAAATCATATTAGAACTCATTATAGTTGTCAATAATTTCTGTTTATTAAATCAATAATCATGTAGTTTAAGCGGGCGAAGCCGCGGGCGGGCTGCTAGTAAATATAATAAAGAAATTAAATGGCTGCTTGGTTAAAGATCAAAGCGGTGGAGGTTCAAATTCAACAAAAATATTTGTATAACTACTAATACCCATACAATTGACCATTCTTTTCATCACTATTAAATAAACGTAATCATTGTTTTTTCTGCCCTTCAGGTAGAGGCACCTATTGTCAAAGCACTCCGTTCCCCACTTTCCGTCCAATTTTCGGGACATTCCGTGTTGAGAAGCAGAACTCAACGCTGAAAGGACAAATGGCAATAATGTAACATAATCAATACTTCTGTAAGGAGTTAACCCTTAAACATTGCGTTCTCTTTCCCTCGCTGTTCCACTGCAACACGATGGCCTCGACAGTTGAAAACCAAAAAAATCTATATTTTATCAACATTACAATTTTATAGGTACTATCTTATCGCAGTAGTTCACCCCACGCTCCCCCACGCCGCGCCGGTGATAATTTACGTAATTTCATCTACTTAATTAATTCGTAACGCGCTCTGAATTCATAAAAGATAACATAGCTACAGTTCATTCGAATTCGGGAGATACTTTGTATAGTTAAGCTTGGGGCTCATGAAGGCGAGGTAAATGTTCTGGAAGTCAAAATAATTAGTGTGTAAATTTTGTTTAGGGCTTAGCACCGACTTCAAATCTATCAGTAGCATATTTAGGTCGACGGTCCCTTGGGGCACAAAAAAATCAAGTTTCTAAGAAAACGCAACCATAATATTCATGTATCGTTTTTGTTTTTTTTTTTAATAAAGGAAAAAAATATAGATATTTCATAGAAAAAAATCATGCAAAACTTATATTATAATATAATCTATAGATTATTTGCCGTAGATCTACGTACAAACCGTAATGTTTGGCAACCGTAACGTGTAAAGTAATATTGCCATTTTGATATTCAAATTGTAAAAGGTTTTTTTTGCAAAGCAACCCTGCCTTCAGGGGAAAACTAATTCTCAAAACAAGCCAACCACCGTGTTTAGTATCAGGCGCTATATTCACAAAATTAATATTTATTTTTTAATGTATACTACACTTTAGTTGAAAAGGCAAATCTACGGCATATAATAAAATATACTGTTTACGATTTACTAAATTGTTTCAGAGGTATGCAATAAAGTAAAATGTAAAATTAAATAGCTATATAATTTATAATTTATATTACTAGGATATTTATAACTTTAAAAATATATTTTTTAGCTTTTATCAACGACTTGGACACTCTTTTCATCGCTAACTACCCTAACTACCCGAATTCCGGACATTACCAGAGCAAAAGAATGAATAACATTTAAATATTCACCGAATGGGTCAATCCCCATTCGGTGAATATTTAAATGTTATTCACAAACATAACGCTAATATATGCTATGCTTATAATCAAATGGTAACGGATCAGGATTTGAATATGGAAAAAAAATGATATTGGTGGCATTTTATAACGTAATAGAACCAAAAACAAGGACTTTTAAAATTTTTGTCTATTTGTCTGTGCCTTTGTTCACATTAATCGCAGAAACTGCTTAAGTAATTTAATTGCAGTTTCCCTACTGTACCTTTTGGGAAGCTTTCATAAGGTCAGGGCAAAAGTATTTTCTTATTGTTCATATAAAAGAAAATACTTGTTTTTGGGTATAATTTATTATTTATTTATAATATGTATGTGCCGTTTAAAAAAATCTGACAGGTAGTGTTCACAGTGTCCTTTTGTTGTTATTTTATATTCCTAAAGAGTTCTGCAGTGCAAAACAGGTGGAAATCTGATGGAGCAAGGTCAGGGCTATACGGAGGATGCATCAACACATCCCAGCCAAGCTCTCTCAATTTTTGCTGCGTGACAATAGATGAGTGCGGTCTGGCGTTGTCATGGTGGAACACCACGCCCTTCCGATTCACCGGCCGGTTTTTCTCAATAGCTTTTTCTAACCTCATCAGTTGCTGACAGTAGAGGTTAGAATCGATAGTTTTAACCGGTGGCAAAAGCTCATAGCGGACGATTCCTTTCCAATTCCACCATACACATAGCATCACTTTGTTCCGAGTCAGGTCGGCTTTGCCACAGTCTGTGGAGCTAGCCCATGCTTTGACCATGATCTTTTTCGCACATTCTTATCGTAAGTGTTTAGGAATTGGTTCGGAATTGTTACGTTTCTACAAAGAATCATAAATTCAAACACGTTGCATTAGAAACTATTTTAACCGGATTATCGCGTATTTTTTGTATAAAAATACAAAATATACGCGATTAATCCGGTTAAAATAGTTTCTTTTAAGATGTGTAATAATCGTGAAAATCAAAGAACTTATTACGTTGCATTAGGTTTCTCTCAGTGATATCATATGGTACCCAAATATCAGGTTTTTTTTCTTGTACCCAGACTTTCGTAAATGACATAAAACTGTTTTATGATCAACATCCAGTTCTTGCCCCACTTTCTCAAAGATGACACTGATTTTGTCTGAGTCCAGGGAGTCCAGAGCAAACCTCATCTTTCACACTAAGATTCCGTAAAATTTCCAGACTTGAAACGCTTGAACCACATCTGTGGTACTCTTATTGATACCACGTGAGGTCCGTTAACTGCACAAATTTTATTCGTGGCGTTCGTCTCATTTTTACCTTTTTTATAATAAAACTTTAAAATGTACCGAATTTCTTCGTCACATACGTTCATTTTGCTTGCTTGAAAAACAATTGAAAAATGGCAGGACCTAGTTTTTTTTATTTATTGCATCTTACATCTACATCTCACATTTAGTGGTATTAAAACCAGCCAGTTACATTCAGTACATCCAAAGTGTAACTGACATCCCAAACTCCTTTGAAAATATTATTTAATAAATAATGCCTTGGCTCGTGATGTGTCTAGTGGTTAGAATCGTTTATAGTTGTGATCGTGAAGAACCCAAAATCTTTTAGAGATTCAGAGGTAACAGTATTAAGAATTTTATATTATGCCATTAGAAGGTATCGCTTTAAGATATTTGCCATCAGAAGTTGTTCTTGTGTCAGTTATTTAGATAACTGGAAACTCGACAATATGACATTGTCATAACTCGAAGCTCGTCCGAAGAAAAGCCAAGAGCGCGTCCTATCTTCCTCTCCACTATAACTGCGAACTAGTTATAATAAAAGGAAGAAAGAGTACGGGCACCGCCCCGCCCCTACACCGTGAGTTCCGACCAGACCGTGGCTTTACAGTCATCGTTGAACCCTCCGGGACGTTTGTGTGTGATCTTTCCGAAGGTACTTGTTACGCTTGTTTATATTAAGATTGTATTAGAATGGTGATTCGTGATGTTGATTGATTTGTGAGATCAATATAAGTCGTTGGAACGAACGCACTACCGCTAGGCGGCCGATATGTTAAATAAACGCACGGCACACACCCCACAGTCGTGTCTCGAACCGTAGGCGGACACTACTACATACACCAGAGTTCCAGGACATAAAATAGCACCAGACACCTGTATGAGACAGGCGGACACTACTACATACACCGGAGCTGGGACATAAAATAGCACCACACACCTACTAGTCGTATACCAAGTCGTAGAAGTGGTATACAATATGTCAATGACCAACGCCATACAGGCATAGCTTACGTACCGCGAGCGTACTGCGAGACGGCATCAGCCACGACATTGATAATGTCGCTATAACAGTTCGCATAAGCCCATCATGTTAGCCTCCGCGACGCCAAGCAACATTCAATATTATAATAATGGTCAAAGATAACTTTGATCCACAATATGTGTCGCTCCTACACATATTGCCTTTATAAGAATTTCGATCCTAAAAGATCGTGCCATCATAGGCTTCGAAATATTATATTATATTTATAATATACTTGGTACGAGTCTTTATATGCATCATATATATTAGTACCGTAGTACTTGACAGTTCGACTCGACCGCTGCCTCCAGAGTTCTGCACCCACCTATATAGACAGAACGACGGTCGCGACACTCGGGACGACAATACACGAACTCGTCTCGATTAATTTGGTATTAAAAATATATAGTGTGTATTATTCATAATTAACTATGTTATTTATGTGTATTGCCATGCATATTTTATTTTATTTATTTATTAATTTTTTTTCTTATACTCAAGGTACATACTGTTACAAAAGATTGATTACTAATAATACATTCAAAATACGAAAGTACTTTTGCTACGACCTATTATATAGTGTTTGTTTTATTTCAATCGGTTTATAAATAAAAGAGGTATATTTTAAAGGTATATTATTCGACAAAAAAATTGTCCGTGAATTATTACATTGGCTAAATATTACTTTTCATTAAAAGTAAACATATTGTTTTTAAAATGTTTTTTTTTTCAGCTTCTCTCTGTATCCCGCATGTAGCAGGAAAGGCAGAGACTAACGTTAATATATTCTGTTCCCCACTTTCTGCTGAATTCTGGAGACATTGCGTTATGAATAGCGGAACTCAAAGCCGCGCATTGCCTCGACACCAGAAAGAAATGAAAATATTAAATATTTAATTTCCTCGAGTGGAAATCGAAATAAAACTATAATATATTAATATTAGAAAAGTAAAGTAATGCAAATTAGTATTATATATTAATAATCGTATAACTGCGGCCAGTCCTGGCGCAGCACGCGCAACCCGCAATGTCTCCAGAATTCGGCGGAATGTGAGAACCGGAGTGTCTTAACACTAGGTTCCCTCTGCCTACCCTGCTGTGTGCGGAATACAGTGTGAAACTGATTTAATTATTTTTTAATAATTATATAATTTTCTTTTGAATTTAAACTTCTTTGGTTAGTGATGCACCAAAATTAATAACGTATCACTTATTACTTATACAAAAACTTATTATATTATATCTTGCATAAGAATAAAATAAACGATTCTTGTTAAAAAAATCTTGTAAAATTTGAGATTTTCTACCAAAAACTGGACGAAGTCTGTTATTACGTTTCTATCTGTCTGTCCATCTGTCTATTTGCATGTCCGCAATAACTGCGATAGATGGACGTTTTAAATTTTCATATAACTTGTTTTGTACCTCGTTTTGACTAATAATAATATAAAAAAAAAATTTAAAACTGCAAAAATATAAGGATATTTTTGCAAAAATATAAGGATATTTTTGCAGTTTTCAATTTTTTTTAATTAAGAAGATGATTGGTTGTAGTAAGTGCTTGTGTTGATTTTATTTTGATCCTGATCCAGGTCCAACCGCTTTTCCATTCTTCACACGTTGAAGGCAACAACGAGTTTCGTCAAGGGTTATTGAGGCAATAAGTCCGAGATTAGACAATGGGTTGTGATGAAGACTGCATGGATGCTGAGTGTTCAGCAACTCCTAGAAGTAACTTTTCCATCTCTTCTTCACAGAGGCATGGCTACAGACAAGCCTGGCCTGGGGATCTCTGACGCAAAGACATTTTGCGATATATTGCGTCGCCTTATCCAGGGAACGTGCCAGTTTGTAAATGAGCTTCTGCCCCTCCACAGTTTCAAGCTTATCATATAACGATAATAAACTCTCACTGCGGGGTCTGGCTACACTGGCGGCACTCTTCGCTACTATGTACTTCAGTCTGTCTTCAGGATAGCTGGATTGCTGCCACTTCTTAAAGGCAGTCTTCTTTTCACGGGTCACCTCCTGCACCTTATCATTCCACCACCATGTCTCTCTTTCGATGATATAGTAGACAATAAATAGTCTATTTGAGTTGAATGGGTCCGCTCTTATACGTGATAAGGTGCCAAGGACTTTTTTGGAAGACCGTGTTCACGACGGCCAACTCAGGCGCAATAAGGTTCTCAGAATATTCCTCTAGCATATGGCGAAAATATTTGATGCTCTCGTAGATTGCAAGGAGCTCGCGATCGTAAAGTGAGTACTTCACCTGCGATGGGCTCAACTTGCGAGAGAAAAATGCTAATATAGATTGCTATATAATATTCGCAGGCAAACTCAATGCCTTGAGTTCATTCAAATCACGATAACTTTTTTTAATAAACCAAATTTGATTAAACACTTTAAATATGATGCTGAGTTACAACTAAGCAAATGGTGAAAGTTTTAAGTAAATCGGTTCAGTACTTTCAGAGATAAGCGTGATCATACATACAAACACACAGACAAACAAGAATTTAAAAAAATATATATTTTTGTTATCTATTATTCCTTTTAAGTGTCCCTATATCCAGTTCAGTCAAAAATTATTACCTGGAGGCAATATCTAAAAGAGCTCGAGTTCTAGCTCTTAAGCTCTTCACAAGCACAAGGTACACATACGTGGGACTCTTCAGCAAATTGTCAACAAAATTCACAAATAAACCTGGAGTTTCAGAGTCTGAAAAACCCGAAGTAATATGCGTGGTCTCTCCAAGGCACAAAAATCGCAAAACCAAAAAGGACATGTTTCCTGCAAAAAAAATGTGACACCAGAGTGAAGAAATGAAAATACAAATATAAATTAATATTCAATTTTTTCGAGTGAAGATCGAACCCACAACCAGTCGATTTACTGTCACACTTTGTGCCACTGCTCCATAACTGGCCTCGTGATGGAGATTTTTTTTGTTTTTTTTTTTATTTGAACTTAATTAAATATTACTTTAAATAAACATTCTATTAATTAAATAAGTATTATGAGGTTGTTTGCTTATATTAAATTAATAAAATATGTAATTAATTGTGTCTTATGTATTATTTAATCGCGTACAAAATGTGAATAAAGTTCTATACGCGAGTACTCACGTAATTTTTAAGTCTAATCAATTATAATTTAAATCACAAGACTACGTCATGTTCTGAGGCATGTCAAATTCAAATTCAAATAAGTAAAAATAAGTCATGTCTTCCCCTTCCCCTATGGCTCTTAAGTCGTATATAGCTCAGCTCAGATAACTTACTATCTGAGCCTTACTCCGGCCTTATCCTCTATAGCAAACCGCTTCCATACATGCTCATTAGCTTTTTAGTAAGCTTACCTCTCCCCTTATCTATTATCCTGCAATCCATCAAACCTATTATTCCGAAAGTCTTCCAAGGCACTACTAAATTATCCTTCTGTCCTCATAAACTCTTCACTTAATGAAAGGAGCTGATGACACCAACTAGCCTTCTAGCCTTGCAAATTGGTCAATTAAACATCTCCGTGCATCGAAGCTTTCAAAATTACATTACAATTGAAATATCGTCCTAATTTATCTGCGATTACAGGAGGATAGCAATCTTGTTCACACTTTTTCACGACTTTAAGCAAATTGTTACTTGTACTGTCTCATTAACCCTCTGCAACTGACGTGGAAGTCCCATAGACACCGCTAAATATAAAATTCGGCTTATTACCACAGACTTTTTAATTTAGCTTGCTAATTGCTGCTTGGTAAACCATAATCATACGAAAGGTGAAGTGAACAAGGTCGATGAGAAATACTCTATTTGTAATCGCAACAAGCAAGCAGTAAAATTCGTTGTTGGCTTTTCTTTCAAGAAATGCTGGACATGACAAGCTAAATAACCTTGCATGGTATCAAAGTTGTCCTGACAATGATGGCAAATTTAAGAGATAGAAAAAAAAAAATTTTGATATAATAAATTGTGGTGAATTATATGAAAAATTGTAACTGAATACACAGTGAAATATTGTTAAAGGAGGCTTATAACTATCACTAAGCAGTTTATAGGCAAGGATAATCTCCATCCACCACTAGTAGCTGTGTATTTTAACAAATGACTAAGAACTGTGTCCTATTTGTCTAACAAAAATAAAAAGGAGACTTAACAACAAATAACGATGATTCTGTAATTGTTCGAAGGCTTCTGTTTCTTTTGATAATTGTCAAAAAAAAGGTAAAACTTTGAGACTGTCTAATTTTGTAGTCAGCAATTGTTTTTCATATTCCCTAGACTCTAGAATCACATTCACATTGTTTTCTTTAAAAAACTAAACTTATAATAAAATAATTTTAGCTTAAGTAATAGATTGGAAATTTAATAAATATAAAAAATAAAATGCAACATGCATAAGTTAATTCTATAAAAATATTTGCTGTTAAAAAAGGTGTCACGTAGACTACTCGTCAGTATAATAGTAAAAATTAAGGCATGTCAGTCGCAGATGGTTACGCTGAACATTGGCTTTAAATCCATTTTATTCACGCTGTATCTCACATATAGCAGGGTAGGTAGAGGGTACCTAGTGAAGATATGCCGTTCTCATTAAGATCCTTCCGATCCCCACTTTCCACTGAGTTCTGGGGTTATTGCGTGTTGATTAGCGGAACTCAATGCAGCAAAGAAATTAAAATATTAAATATTTTTATAATTTACTTGATTAGCATATTCTCTACTTACTTTACAATAAAAAAGTAAGTCAAACGAAACGAAACAAAACAAAAGAAGAAATGCTAGAAAAAGAATTCAATTTCTAGCTAAAAGGCCTATACAATATTCCTGTTTTATAGAAGTGAAGCATAGACCATAGTGTTTCAGCGTTATTAGTGATTTCCCTCAGGACGGGCGCGTTGCCGAATTGCTACATGTGTACAAAAATATATGACTAGTGAGTACATAGTAGTGTCAGAAATAGTGGCTTTAAA
This sequence comes from Heliconius hermathena, assembly GCA_013403705.1. Classification (NCBI taxonomy): domain Eukaryota; kingdom Metazoa; phylum Arthropoda; class Insecta; order Lepidoptera; family Nymphalidae; genus Heliconius; species Heliconius hermathena. The sequence goes on along the minus strand of JAAIXJ010000903.1, from coordinate 5,159 downwards.
TAAACTTTTTTATTGTAGTGCGTTGAGATGTGGAGTAAAGAAAGTGCTTGTCGAAATTACTGTTCTAAAATAAAAAATATTAACCAACTTGAGTATAATATTTCTTACTTTTCTGTGAGTCGTAAATAAAGTGATAAAACCAGTTTTAAATTTAAGTAAAGAATTGAAATTAAATTTAAAAGTGAAAAAACTACTTAGCTTTCCACGCATCCATCGTGCGGTTCCCATCACGTTGTAGGATTCTATTGGATGGAGGACATAGACAGGTATTTTAATTTATGCATAATAGAGGAATATGAGTCTGTCCGTAAACGTGACGGTTGTTAATTCGATTCGTACTCGGGGGATGAAATTATTTTGAAAATTGGGCGAAAAGTGGTAAAGAGTGCCTTAACACTGGGGAATATAGAAACAGACGTTTTTTTTTAAATATTACTGATTGTATAAAAAAATCAGTTCAGAAAGACAATATCATAAAATAATAACGAATCAAATTCAATTAATTCTTTAAAGACTTTCAACAATTCGATTTTTTAGCCAAATCAAGAAAGGTTTACTTTAAATGTAAACATTACCTAAAAATGGAATCTGAACCTACACTATCACTTGCAGTGTAAGTTAGCCGTTCAAAAAAGTGATACAAAAAACAAAAAGATTTTATTTAATACCTACGCACCTACATTTTTTACTTTAATACCTACGTTTCGACAACATGCTATATTGATGACGTTTAGTTATACTGATGCTAAGCGGCATCATGATTGTTAGGCAGAGTGCTCATCATCCTCTCCACATTCGAGACATTGCGTGTTAATATATAGATTGTGGAATTAAACACCATGCTTTGTCTTACAGGAGCGGGATAAATAGAAGTAATTAACAGCTTCTGACTTTCTGACTTCTGACTTGAGTCGGCGTTTACACGCTGTCATTTTAGGTGCTCACTCACAGAAATGAACTATTTTTATTTCTCCGCCCTGACATTGTAAATCGCAGTGTTGAGTTTCTCCACCCAACACAGATACGATTCCGCCACTCAATTTTTTGGGTACGGGTGAAAAGTGGATGAAGGAATGTCTCAAAATGGTAGTAGACAGGAAAGTAAGTAAAGCTGAAGAAAAAATACATTAAGAGGAACTAGTCTGAAACTTACGTACTCCATTTTTTTTTGCTTCTGTAATAAAAAATGGAAGAAATATGCAAGTTTTATTTTGATTTCTTAAATCAATCATTTATATCTCCACAACGGAGATAAAATATAAATAGGCTCCAAAACATATAAATATAATGTGTAGAATTAGAAGTGAAATTTATAATATTGAAAAAAGATTGAGCCGCACAAACGCCGGTATTTTGCGTGTGCTTTAAATGACGTCAAAGGTAATTTGCCAATTTTAAGTAATCTTTGAGCATTTTAGTACAATATCTATACATATTTTGTGGTGTAATTGCCAATTAGATCATAATGAATATAAATGCTAAAATCTTTTTTACATGTATTATATTGTACTGATGTGGCGACAATAATACACCCGAAAAAAGTTTTTTTGTATTGAAAGCGATGCGAAAAATTGTGTAAAATGTTTTTTACTTTATACAGAATATATAATATAATATTAATTATAATACTCAATGAAGAGCATGATTATAGTTTGGTTTGGTGGATTGGTAAGCATCTCATATTTTGATAAAAAAACTCCATTCCCATTTACATATTTGTATGTATTGTATTTACCATAAAATTAGTACTACTTTTTGCTTAATTTTCCGAGACAGCGTGTTACGTGGCCAAACTCAACGCCGAAGTGCGCTTAGTATTCAGACCCCAACAAGGAATTGCAGATACATACATAATAACTGGGAATTGAACCCACAAAAATCGAAGCCACGGTGACCTTATTTACATAGTTTACATTTGTTTTACTTAAGCTCCTTTAAAATTTGCTAAACAAAACAAAGAAATGTAAATTATTTGATATTTGTGTTATGTAAATAATATTTACATAACACAAATGATGCCAGTCTTGGCGCAGGGGCACAAAGTGTGACTGTAAATCCGACTGGCTGTGGGTTCGATCCCCGCTCGAGGAGACCAAATATTTATTTAAATTTATATTTCCATGTCTTCGCTCTGGTGTCGAGGAAAAGCGCGGCGTTGACACACACTCAAGACGCAATGCCTCCAGAATTCGGCAGAAAGTGAGGATCGGAGTGTCTTAACACTAGGTTCCTTCTCCCTACCCTGCTGTGTGTGGGATACAGCGTGAAGCTGATTTATTTTTTTAAATTATAATACACTCTTGTTGCTATTATAATGTTTTTATATAATTGGATCTTGGATAGGACTTAAGATCGCAATTTGTTGCGAAATAGGATATAATCATTAATGATAATCGAAAAGCAAAATTAGATAATCGACTAAAAGTATTGATCGGTCAATGAGAATACAAAACAGTTCAGTCTTCTTGCTAAATTCACTATAAATTAGCATTTGTCGTAGAAATGACTCACAAAAAAAAATAACTACGGCAATATAAGGTTTAAATTATATTTCTCGCAAAGACTACTAACACAGAAAATCGACGCCTATAAAATTATTTTTTTGGTCCTTGATGACATCTTTGGTTTCAATCAATGGTGTCATGGGAATGGGGTGGCTAAGCACTAGATTCCCAGGTTCCATCTGTCTACACTGCCATGTGCGGGATACAGAGTGTAGTACCATGATTCGTATAAGACTGGAACTATGCTGTGTAAGTAACAATGAATCTGAACTGTTTATATTTTTAAAAATCCTACCTGTACATAGCCAATTAAAATTCAATTTATTAAAAAAATACTTTTTTTGAAATGAAATTAAAATTGCCGTTAAACATCCTGTATATACGCGAACTGTCTCTAGAAAGCAGTTACGGACAATACGGGCCAACAACGCTTACGGCGAACGCACTTCGGCCTACTTTGTACCGAGAATAATAAATGATCTCCCATTAAATGTATGTAATTTTTTTATATATTTTTAAATATTTTTAAAGTGTTATCCCACAGTTAGGAAACAAAAATACTTATTTTGAGTTTTCTAAATAAGTATAAAAAATTGAACGTAGCGGGACTCGAACTCGCGCCTCCTGGAATCCGACCAAGCGCTCTAACCACTAAGCCATAAGTTCTCATCGAGGATATAAAGGCGAAAGGAGGCGCGGATTCGAGCCCCGCTACGTTCAATTTTTTATATTATACGTTTTCTAAATAAGTATAATATGCTTTTATATATTTTATCAATTCTCATACTACATCACTAAAGATACATTTAGTTCAGATCCCATTTTAATATTTTTTTCTTTGTCCCAAAAAAAAAGCGAAAACAAAAACCATTAACCTCCAACTGTTGCTATTACAATTTAAAATGTATATATTTAAATGAATTGATCTGTTTATTTTAATTACCCTTTGATCGGCTCATTGTAATGCAAATTGAATGTTAGCCCAATGCCGTGACGTCTTTGAAACGTACTCGAATATTTTGATTAAACTCTACTTTAACACCTATAGTTGTATGTATAATATAATTACATAGAAGCCATAGAGGAGTAGGCTTAGACGTAGACTAAATTGACTGTTAAGTATAAACGTGATGGCTCAGGTGGCTGTCGGTTCAATTCCTACTCGAGAAATTAAATATTTTTATTTCTTCAAATATGTCCACTTATGATATCTTGAATTCAAGTGGAAAGTTGAGAACAAAATGTCTTGAGACTTGAGTCTCTCTGCCCACTCTCATATAAGGGATAGCCTGATACTGAAAATAATTTAATTTTAGGAAATGTATGTTTAACTTATTAAGAAAATGACTTCCAAAGTCTATGATAGTTCAGACATTCTTTAAGCCGTGTATCTTCTAAAATATTTCTGATAAGAAATTAAATTAAACCATTAACAGATTTTTATTACCTAATTATGTTATATTAGGGCACAAGCATGTGACTGTAAATGCGACATATTGTAGGTTGGAATCCAACTCGAAGAAATTAAATATTTTATATTTTTATTTCTTTGATCTGGTTTTGAGGAAAAACGTGGCGTTGAATTCCGCCACTCAACATGCAATGCCGGTCGAATTTGGTAGACAGGTGCGAGTGGAGTTTCTTAACACTAGTCTCCCTCTGCCTACACAGCTACGCACACCAAGGGTACGTAGACCTAAATATTTGATATTAGATTCACCTTGATAAGTGATCACGAGATAACTGGTCGAGACAGACCGATAACAAAGTAATCCTATAAGGGTTCCGTTTTTTGCTTTTGGGGTAGGAAACCCTAAAAGGATCTCTCACTAGGATCTCCGTGTACTGGCCAGTAAAATTAAGATTACGAGTTATTTTACTTTACTTTATATTATTATAGTATAAAAATAACATAAATTAGAGGATTTAGTCATTGTCTTGCATTTATCTATAGTTCTTCTCCAAAAATATATTTAAATTAAAGTATTCAATTAAAATGTGAGTTCAAAAGAAAACATATTACAACGTAAATAACATTAGCTATTATATTAGTTGTATAAGAAAAGGCAGCCTGGTTCCGTAATAACATACATACAAAATATTTAAATGTTGTATTTAGAGTTACTAATTGTACAATTTGAATTGGGTATTCAGCCTCTCTTCTTTGTTTAAAATATATTTGCTTATGGTTATATCGACGTGTCTTCGAGATTTTGAATGGCTGAGGGAATAAGGTGCAAGATTGCTCTATTTTCATTCTTTTGCTCGTAAAAAGATGTTACGTATTAATTTTTTTTTAGCTTTATGGCGTACGGCGAATTTTCGAGACATTTCGTGTTAGGTGGCGGGATTTACGCCATGTTTTATCTTAATACCAGTAAATATCAGTTTCAATTTCTTCAGTATGAGAATTGAACCCACAACTGTCTCGCTTACTGTCCATACAATGTACCACTGCGCGACGACGCCTCGTATACAGGGACCGAACTAAATGCCATATTTGTTTTATCAGGCCCCTTGGCCTTTTTAATTCTTTAATTCTTTTTCATTCCTTAAAATTCAAATTCAAAATATTCGTTATTCAAATAAACTATTACAAGCACTTTCGAATCGTCAAATGAACATATAAACAAAAAAAAGCTACCACCGGTTCGG